>JACBKR010000130.1:0-86424 GCA_014218235.1 Colocasia esculenta | reverse complement strand
AAAATGCGACCTTCGACCTCAGAGGAGCCGTGTGATCCAGGAGACGTCGCGGCAAAATAATGTGAATCGCCGGCAGGAATCGAAATTTGGTGGCCGAAACGATTGATTTTCGACTCGAAAACGGCGTACGATCGCTCGCGCTGTAAAGGCGACGAGCGCCTCTGAGTGCCGATTCTGAAAAGTGGTCATATAAGCGATTCCCATACCCGGCGGGAAATTATGGCTGTTTTACAGAAGGCGTGTTGGAATCCGTGCGCAACGGAGCCGCTGCCGCCCTCGGGAGCGGAATCCGGGAGCCGGATCGGAATCTCTGAGTCGGCCAGGGCCGACGGGTCGGAGTGCGATTCGGAATTGGGGCCTCACGGGCGGTTCCGATCACCGGGCGAGGAAATATCCACGTTTTACCGAAGTGGTGCGAAAATCGGTGTACTAGTACACACCCCGAAGTGGCTTTCGAGGCGCCGGGTCGAATTTTGCGAGACTAGCGTCTTCTCGACCGCTCGAGAGCGATTCGAAGAGTGGTCACATAAGCGATTCTGATACCGGGCGGAAAGTTATGCCCATTTCTTCCGAAAAGGGGGGGGAGCAATCCGTCAGGGGTTGCGAAATCGGCCATTTTCGCGCGCACTCGTTTACGACGCGGGGAAAGAGCCGTCGGGTGTGCGTCAACGGCGACCTTCGACGCCGAGAAGGGCCGATTCTGAAAAAAACGCGACCTTCGACCTCAGAGGAGCCGTGTGATCCAGGAGACGTCGCGGCAAAAAAACGTGAATCGTCGGCAGGAATCGAATTTTGTTGCGCCAAACGATTAGATTTTCGACTCGAAAACGGCGTCCGATCGCCTCGCCCAAAGAAGACGACGATCGCCTCTGAGTGCCAATTCCGAAAAGTGGTCATATAGCGATTCCGATACCCGGGCGGAAAGTTATGGCCGTTTACGAAGGCGTGTGTCGGAATCCGTGCGCAACGGGAGCCGCTGCAGCCCTCCGGGAGCGGAATCCGGGCGCCGGACTGGAAATTCCGAGTCCGGCCCAGGGCCGACGGGTCGGAGTGCCGATCGGAATTGGGGCCTCGCGGGCGGTTCTGATCACCGGGCGAGGAAATATCCACGTTTTACCGAAGTGGTGCGAAAATTGGTGTACTAGTACACACGCCCGAGGTGGCTTTTCGGGCGCCGGGCTCGAATTTCACGAGACTGGCGTCTTCTCGACCGGCTCGAGAGACGAAGACGATTAGAAGAGTGGTCAATAAGCGATTCTGATATCCGGGCGGAAAGTTATGTCCATTTCTTCCGTAGAAGGGGTGGGAGCAATCCGTCAGGGGTTGCGAAATCGGCCATTTCGCGTGCAATCGTTTACGACGCGGGTAGGAGCCGTCCGGCGCGGCGACGGCGACCTTCGACCGCCGAGAAGGGTCGATTCTGAAAAAAATGCGACCTTCGACCTCAGAGCCGTGAGCGTGTGATCCAGGAGACGTCGGGTGGCAAAAAAACGTGAATCGTCGACAGGAATCGAAATTTTGGTGGCCAAAACGATTGATTTTCGACTCGAAAACGGCGTCCGATCGCCTCGGCAATTAAATGCGACGAGCGCCTCTGAGTGCCGATTCCAAAAAGTGGTCATATAAGCGATTCCGATACCCGGGCGGAAAGTTATGGCCGTTTTACCGAAGGCGTGTCGGAATCCGTGCGCAACGGGAGCCGCTGCCGCCCTCCGGGAGCGGAATCCGGGCGCCGGACCGGAAATCTCCGAGTCCGGCCCAGGGCCGACCGGGTCGGAGTGCCGATTCGGAATTGGGGCCTCGCGGGCGGTTCCGATCACCGGGCGAGGAAATATACACGTTTTACCGAAGTGGTGCAAAAATCGGTGTACTAGTACACACGCCCCGAGGTGGCTTTTCGGGCGCCGGGCTCGGAATTTTACGAGACTGGCGTCTTCTCGACCGGCTCGGAGAGACGATTCCGAAGAGGGTCACATAAGCGATTCTGATACCGGGCGGAAAGTTATGGCCATTTCTTCCGTAGAAGGGGGGGAGCAATCCGTCAGGGGTGCGAAAATGGCCATTTTCGCGGCACTCGTTTACGACGCGGGCAAGAGCCGTCGGGCCGCGTCGACGGCGACCTTCGACCGCCGAGAAGGGCCGATTCTGAAAAAAATGCGACCTTCGACCTCAGAGGAGCCGTGTGATACAAGAGACGTCGCGGCAAAAAAAATGTGAATCGCCAGGGGAATCGAAATTTTGGTGGCCGAAACGATTGATTTTCGACTCGAAAACGGCGTCCGATCGCCTCGCCAAATAATGGCGACGATCGCCTCTGAGTGCCGATTCCGAAAAGTGGTCATATAAGCGATTCCGATACCCGGGCGGAAAGTTATGGCCGTTTTACCGAAGGCGTGTCGGAATCCGTGCGCAACGGGAGCCGCTGCGGCCCTCGGGAGAGGAATCCGGGCGCCGGACCGGAAATCTCCGAGTTTGGCCCAGGGCCGATCGGGTCGGAGTGCCGATTCGAATTGGGGCCTCGCGGCGCGGTTTCGATCACCGGGCGAGGAAATATTCACGTTTAACTGAAGTGGTGCGAAAATCGGTGTACTAGTACACACGCCCCTGGGGGCTTTCGGGCGCGGGCTCGGAATTTGCGAGACTGGCGTCTTCTCGACCGGCTCGGAGAGACGATTCCGAAGAGTGGTCACATAAGCGATTCTGATACCCGGGCGGAAATTTATGCCCATTTCTTCCGTAGAAGGGGTGGGAGCAATCCGTCAGGGGTTGCGAAATCAGCCATTTTCGCGCGCAATCGTTTACGACACGGAAAGAGCCGTGGGCCACGTCGACGGCGACCTTCGACCGCCGAGAAGGGCCGATTCTGAAAAAAAAATGCGACCTTCGACCTCAGAGGAGCCGTGTGATCCAGGAGACGTCGCGGCAAAAAAACGTGAATCGTCGGCAGGAATCGAAATTTTGTTGGCCGAAACGATAGATTTTCGACTCGAAAACGGCGTCCGATCGCCTCGGCAAATAAAGGCGACGAGCGCCTCTGAGTGCCGATTCCGAAATGTGTTCATATAAGCGATTCCGATACCCGGGCGGAAAGTTATGGCCGTTTTACCGAAGGCGTGTCGGAATCCGTGCGCAACGGGAGCCGCTGCCGCCCTCCGGGAGCGGAATCCGGGCGCCGGACCAGAAATCTCCGAGTCTGGGCCAGGGCCGACCGGGTCGGAGTGCCGATTCGGAATTGGGGCCTCGCGGGCGGTTCCGATCACCGGGCGAGGAAATATCCACGTTTTACCGAAGTGGTGCGAAAATCGTTGTACTAGTACACACGCCACGAGGTGGCTTTTCGGGCGCCGGGCTCGGAATTTCGCGAGACTGGCGTCTCTTCTCGACCGACTCGAGACGATTCCGAAGAGTGGTCACATAAGCGATTCTGATACCCGGGCGGAAAGTTATGCCCATTTCTTCCGTAGAAGGGGTGGGAGCAATCCGTCAGGGGTTGCGAAATCGGCCATTTTCGCGCGCACTCGTTTACGACGCGGGTAGGAGCCGTCGGGCCGCGTCGACGGCGACCTTCGACTGCCGAGAAGGGCCGATTCTGAAAAAAAAATGCGACCTTCGACCTCAGAGGAGCCGTGTGATCCAGGAGACGTCGCGGCAAAAAAACGTGAATCGTCGGCAGGAATCGAAATTTTGGTGGCCGAAACGATAGATTTTCGACTCGAAAACGGCGTCCGATCGCCTCGGCAATCGAAGGCGACGAGCGCCTCTGAGTGCCGATTCCGAAAAGTGGTCATATAAGCGATTCCGATACCCGGGCGGAAAGTTATGGCCGTTTTACCGAAGGCGTGTCGGAATCCGTGCGCAACGGGAGCCGCTGCCGCCCTCCGGGAGCGGAATCCGGGCGCCGGACCGGAAATCTCCGAGTCCGGCCCAGGGCCGACCGGGTCGGAGTGCCGATTCGGAATTGGGGCCTCGCGGGCGGTTCCGATCACCGGGCGAGGAAATATCCACGTTTTACCGAAGTGGTGCGAAAATCGGTGTACTAGTACACGCGCCCCGAGGTGGTTTTTCGGGCGTCGGGCTCGGAATTTCGCGAGACTGGCGTCTTCTCGACCGGCTCGTAGAGACGATTCCGAAGCGTGGTCACATAAGCGATTCTGATATCCGGGCGGAAAGTTATGCCCATTTCTTCCGTAGAAGGGGGGGGAGCAATCCGTCAGGGGTTGCGAAATGGGCCATTTTCGCGCGCACTCGTTCACGACGCGGGTAGGAGCTGTCGGGCCGCGTCGACGGCGACCTTCGACCGCCGAGAAGGGCCGATTCTGAAAACAATGCGACCTTCGACCTCAGAGGAGCCGTGTGATCCAGGAGATGTCGCGGCAAAAAAACGTGAATCGTCGGCAGGAATCGAAATTTTGTTGGCCAAAACGATAGATTTTCGACTCGAAAACGGCGTCCGATCGCCTCGGCA
The DNA here is from genome assembly GCA_014218235.1 of Colocasia esculenta. Lineage (NCBI taxonomy): Eukaryota > Viridiplantae > Streptophyta > Magnoliopsida > Alismatales > Araceae > Colocasia > Colocasia esculenta. Next base: position 81,959 of record JACBKR010000130.1, on the reverse strand, counting down.
AATTAGGCGACCAGCGCCTCTGAGTGCCGATTCCGAAAAGTGGTCATATAAGCGATTCCGATACCCGGGCGGAAAGTTATGGCCGTTTTACCGAAGGCGTGTCGGAATCCGTGCAAAACGGGAGCCGCTGCCGCCCTCCGGGAGCGGAATCCGGGGGCCGGACCGGAAATCTCCGAGTCCGGCCCAGGGCCGACCGGGTCGGAGTGCCGATTCGGAATTGGGGCCTCGCGGGCGGTTCCGATCACCGGGCGAGGAAATATCCACGTTTTACCGAAGTGGTGCGAAAATCGGTTGTATAGTACACACGCCCCGTGGGTTCTTTCGAGCCCCAGGCTCGGAATTTTGCGAGACTGGCATCTTCTCGACGGCTCGGAGAGGCGATTCCGAAGAGTGGTCACATAAGCGATTCTGATACTCGGGCGGAAAGTTATGCCCATCTTCGTAGAAGGGGTGGGAGCAATCCGTCAGGGGTGCGAAATCGGCCATTTTCGCGAGCGCACTGTTTACGACGCGGGTAGGAGCGTCGGGCCGCGTCGACGGCGACCGTCGATGCCGAGAAGGGCCGATTCTGAAATAAACGCGACCTTCGACCTCAGAGGAGCCGTGTGATCCAGGAGACGTCGCGGCAAAAAAACGTGAATCGTCGGCAGGAATCGAATTTGGTGGCCAAAACGATAGATTTTCGACTCGAAAACGGCGTCTGATCGCCTCGGCTGTAAAATCGACGAGCGCCTCTGAGTGCCGATTCCGAAAAGTTGTCATATAAGCGATTCCGATACCCGGGCGGAAAGTTATGGCCGTTTTACCGAAGGCGTGTCGGAATCCGTGCGCAACGGGAGCCGCTGCCGCCCTCCGGGAGCGGAATCCGGGCGCCGGACCGGAAATCTCCGAGTCCGGCCCAGGGCCGACCGGGTCGGAGTGCCGATTCGGAATTGGGGCCTCGCGGGCGGTTCCGATCACCGGGCGAGGAAATATCCACGTTTTACCGAAGTGGTGCGAAAATCGGTGTACTAGTACACACGCCCCGAGGTGGCTTTTCGGGCGACGGGCTCGGAATTTCGCGAGACTGGCGTCTTCTCGACCGGCTCGTAGAGACGATTCCGAAGAGTGGTCACATAAGCGATTCTGATATCCGGGCGGAAAGTTATGCCCATTTCATCCGTAGAAGGGGTGGGAGCAATCCGTCAGGGGTTCCGAAATCGGCCGTTATCGCGCGCACTCGTTCACGCGGACGACGCGGGTAGGAGCTGTCGGGCCGCGTCGACGGCGACCTTTGACCGCCGAGAAGGGCCGATTCTGAAAAAAAATGCGACCTTCGACCTCAGAGGAACCGTGTGATCCAGGAGACGTCGCGGCAAAAAAACGTGAATCGCGGCAGGAATCGAAATTTTGGTGTCGAATCGATGATTTTCGACTCGGAAACGGCGTTCGATCGCTCGGCAATCAATGGCGACGAAGCGCCTCTGAGTGCCGATTCCAAAAAGTGGTTATATGAGCGATTCTGATGCGGGCAAAAGTTATGGCCGTTTTACCGAAGGCGTGTCGGAATCCGTGCGCAACGGGAGCCGCTACCGCCTCCGATAGCGGAACGGGCGCCGGACCGGAAATCTCCGTGTCCGGCCAGGGACGACCGTGTCGGAGTGCCGATTCGGAATTGGGGCTGGCGGGCGGTTCCGATCACCGGGCGAGGAAATATCCACATTGTCGAAGTGGTGAAAAAACGGTGTGTGTACTAGTACACCCGCCCCGAGGTGGCTTTTCGGGCGTCGGGCTCGGAATTTTGCGAGACTGGCGTCTTCTCGACGGCTCGGCTCGGAGAGACGATTCGAAGAGTGGTCACATAAGCGATTCTGATACCGGGCGGAAAGTTATGCCCATTTCTTCCGTAGAAGGGGTGGGAGCAATCCGTCGGGGGTTTCGAAATCGTCCATTTTCCCGTGCACGTTTACGACACGGGAAAGAGCCGTCGGGCGCGTCGACGGCGACCTTCGACCCGAGAGGGGCAGATTCAGAAAAATAATGCGACCTTCGACCTCAGAGGAGCCGTGTGATCCAGGAGACGTCGCGGCAAAAAAACGTGAATCGTCGGCAGGAATCGAAATTTTGTTGGCCGAAACGATAGATTTTCGACTCAAAAACGGCGTCCGATCGCCTCGGCAATCAAAAACGACGATCGCCTCTGAGTGCCGATTCCGAAAAGTGGTCATATAAGCGATTCCGATACCCGGGCGGAAGGTTATGGCCATTTTACCGAAGGCGTGTCGGACTCAGTGCGCAACGGGAGCCGCTGCCGCCCTCCGGGAGCGGAATCCGGGCGCCGGACCGGAAATCTCCGAGTCCGGCCCAGGGCCGACCGGGTCGGAGTGCCGATTCGGATTGGGGCCTCGCGGGCGGTTCCTATCACCGGGCGAGGAAATATCCACGTTTTACCGAAGTGGTGCGAAAATCGGTGTACTAGTACACACGCCCGAGGTGGCTTTTCGGCATCGGGCTCGGAATTTCGCGAGACTGGCGTCTTCTCGACCGGCTCGGAGAGACGATTCGAAGAGTGGTCACATAAGCGATTCTGATACCGGGCGGAAAGTTATGCCCATTTCTTCGTAGAAGGGGTGGGAGCAATCCGTCAGGGGTTGCGAAATCGGCCATTTTCGCGCGCACTCGTTTACGACGCGGGTAGGAGCCATCGGGCCGCGTCGACGGCGACCTTCGACCGCCGAGAAGGGCCGATTCTGAAAAAAATGCGACCTTCAATCTCAGAGGAGCCGTGTGATCCAGGAGACGTCGCGGCAAAAAAACGTGAATCGTCGGCAGGAATCGAAATTTTGGTGGCCGAAACGATAGATTTTCGACTCGAAAACGGCGTCCGATCGCCTCAGAAATTAGAAGCGACGAGCGCCTCTGAGTGCCGATTCCGAAAAGTGGTCATATAAGCGATTCCGATATCCGGGCGGAAAGTTATGGCCGTTTTACCGAAGGCGTGTCGGAATCCGTGCGCAACGGGAGCCGCTGCCGCCCTCCGGGAGCGGAATCCGGGCGCCGGACCGGAAACCTCCGAGTCCGGCTCAGGGCCGACCGGGTCGGAGTGCCGATTCGGAATTGGGGCCTCGCGGGCGGTTCCGATCACCGGGCGAGGAAATATCCACGTTTTACCGAAGTGGTGCGAAAATCGGTGTACTAGTACACACGCCCCGAGGTGGCTTTTCAGGTGCTGGCCTCGGAATTTCGCGAGACTGGCGTCTTCTCGACCGGCTCGGAGAGACGATTTCGAAGACTGGTCACATAAGCGATTCTGATACCCGGGCGGAGAGTTATGTCCATTTCTTCCGTAGAAGGGGTGGGAGCAATCCGTCAGGGGTTGCTAAATCGGCCATTTTCGCGCGCACTCGTTTACGACGCAGGTAGGAGCCATCGGGTCGCGTCGACGGCGACCTTCGACCACCGAGAAGGGCCGATTCTGAAAAAAATGCGACCTTCAATCTCAGAGGAGTCGTGTGATCCAGAAGACGTCGCGGCAAAAAAGCGTGAATCGTCGGCAGGAATCGAAATTTTGGTGGCCGAAACGATAGATTTTCGACTCGAAAACGGCGTCCGATCGCCTCAGAAATTACAAGCGACGAGCGCCTCTGAGTGCCGATTCCGAAAAGTGGTCATATAAGCGATTCCGATAACCAGGCGGAAAGTTATGGCCGTTTTACCGAAGGCGTGTCGGAATCCGTGCGCAACGGGAGCCGCTGCCGCCCTCCGGGAGCGGAATCCGGGCGCCGGACCGGAAATCTCCGAGTCCGGCCCAGGGCCGACCGGGTCGGAGTGCCGATTCGGAATTGGGGCCTCGCGGGCGGTTCCGATCACCGGGCGAGGAAATATCCACGTTTTAACGAAGTGGTGCGAAAATTGGTGTACTAGTACACACGCCCAGAGGTGGCTTTTCGGGCATCGGGCTCGGAATTTCGCGAGACTGGCGTCTTCTCGACCGGCTCGGAGAGACGATTCCGAAGAGTGGTCACATAAGCGATTCTGATACCTGGCGGAATAATATGCCCATTTCTTCCGTAGAAGGGGTGGGAGCAATCCGTCAGGGGTTGCGAAATCGCCCATTTTCCGCGCGCACTCGTTTACGACACGGGAAAGAGCCTTCGGTGCCCGTCGACGGCGACCTTCGACCGCCGAGAAGGGCCGATTCTGAAAAAAATGCGACCTTCGACCTCAGAGGAGCCGTGTGATCCAGGAGACGTCGCGGCAAAAAACGTGAATCGTCGGCAGGAATCGAAATTTTGGTGGCCGAAACGATGATTTTCGACTCGAAAACGGCGTCCGATCGCCTAGGCAATGAAGGCGACGATCGCTCTGAGTGCCGATTCCGAAAAGTGGTCATATAAGCGATTCCGATACCCGGCGGAAAGTTATGGCCGTTTTACCGAAGGCGTGTCGGAATCTGTGCGCAACGGAGCCGCTGCCGCCCTCCGGGAGCGGAATCCGGGCGCCGGACCGGAAATCTCCGAGTCCGGCCCAGGCCGACAGGGTCGGAGTGCCGATTCGGAATTGGGGCCTCGCGAGCGGTCCGATCACCGGGCGAGGAAATATCCACGTTTTAACGAAGTGGTGCGAAAATTGGTGTACTAGTAACACGCCCAGAGGTGGCTTTTCGGGCGCCGGGCTCGGAATTTCGCGAGACTGGCGTCTTCTCGACCGGCTCGGAGAGACGATTCCGAAGAGTGGTCACATAAGCGATTCTGATACCTGGCGGAAAAATATGCCCATTTCTCCGTAGAAGGGGTGGGAGCAATCCGTCAGGGGTTGCGAAATCGCCCATTTTCGCGCGCACTCGTTTACGACAGGGGAAAGAGCCGTCGGGGGCCCCGTCGACGGCGACCTTCGACTCAGAGGAGCCGTGTGATCCAGGAGACGTCGCGGAAAAAAAAAAAAAAAACGGAATCGTCGGCAGGAATCGAATTTGGTGGGCCGAAACGATAGATTTTCGACTCGAAAAGGCGTCCGATCGCCTCGGCAAAAATGCGACGAGCGCCTCTGAGTGCCGATTCCGAAAAGTGGTCATATAAGCGATTCGATACCCGGGCGGAAAGTTATGGCCGTTTTACCGAAGACGTGTCGGAATCCGTGCGCACGGGAGCCGCTGCCGCCCTCCGGGAGCGGAATCCGGGCGATGGACCGGAAATCTCCGAGTCCGGCCCAGGGCCGACCGGTCGGAGTGCGATTCGAATTGGGGCTGGCGGGCGGTTCCGATCACGGGCGAGGAAATATCCACGTTTTACGAAGTGGTGCGAAAACGTCGGTGTACTAGTACACACGCCCCGAGGTGGCTTTTCGGGCGCCGGGCTCGGAATTTCGCGAGACTGGCGTCTTCTCGACCGGCTCGAAGAGACGATTCCGAAGAGTGGTCACATAAGCGATTCTGATAACCGGGCGGAATGTTATGCCCATTTCTTCCGTAGAAGGGGTGGGAGCAATCCGTCGGGGGTTGCGAAATCGCATTTTCGCGTGCACTCGTTTACGACACGGGAAAGAGCCGTCGGGGCGCGTCGACGGCGACCTTCGACCGCCGAGAGGGGCAGATTCAGAAAATAATGCGACCTTCGACCTCAGAGGAGCCGTGTGATCCAGGAGACGTCGCGGCAAAAAAACGTGAATCGTCGGCAGGAATCAAAAATTTGTTGGCCGAAACGATAGATTTTCGACTCGAAAACGGCGTCTGATCGCCTCGGGAATTTTATGCGACGTGCGCCTCTGATGCCGATCCGAAAAGTTGTCATATAAGCGATTACGATACCCGGGCGGAAAGTTATGGCCGTTTACCGAAGGCGTGTCGAAATCCGTGCGCAACGGAGCCGCTGCCGCCCTCCGGGAGCGGAATCCGGGCGCCGGACGGAAATCTCCGAGTCCGGCCCAGGGCCGACCGGTCGGATTGCCGATTCGGAATTGGGGCCTCGCGGGCGGTTCCGATCACAGGCGAGGAAATATCACGTTTACCGAAGTGGTGCGAAAATCGGTGTACTAGTACACACGCCCCGAGGTGGCTTTTCAGGCGCCGGCCTCGGAATTTCGCGAGACTGGCGTCTTCTCGACCGGCTCGGAGAGACGATTTCGAAGACTGGTCACATAAGCGATTCTGATACCCAGGCGGAAAGTTATGTCCATTTCTTCCGTAGAAGGGGTGGGAGCAATCCGTCATGGGTTGCGAAATCGGCCATTTTCGCGCGCACTCGTTTACGACGCGGGTAGGAGCCATCGGGCCGTGTCGACGGCGACCTTCGACGCCGAGAAGGGCCGATTCTGAAAAAAATGCGACCTTCAATCTCAGAGGAGCCGTGTGATCCAGGAGACGTCGCGCAAAAAACGTGAATCGTCGGCAGGAATCGAAATTTTGGGTGGCCGAAACGATAGATTTTCGACTCGAAAACGGCGTCCGATCGCCTCAGAAATTATAAGCGACGAGCGCCTCTGAGTGCCGATTCCGAAAAGTGGTCATATAAGCGATTCGATAACCGGGCGGAAAGTTATGGCCGTTTTACCGAAGGCGTGTTGGAATCCGTGCGCCACGGGAGCCGCTGCCGCCCTCGGGAGCGGAATCGGGCGCCGGACCGGAAATCTCCGAGTCGGCCAGGGCCGACGGGTCGGAGTGCCGATTCGGAATTGGGGCCTCGCGGGCAGTTCCGATCACCGGGCGAGGAAATATCCACGTTTACGAAGTGGTGCGAAAATCGGTGTACTAGTACACAAGCCCCGAGGGGCTTTTCGGGCGCCGGGCTCAGAATTTTGCGAGACTGGCGTCTTCTCGACCGAGGACAGACGATTCCGAAGAGTGGTCACATAAGCGATTTGATACCGGGCGGAAAGTTATGCCCATTTAATCCGTAGAGGGGTGGGAGGAATCCGTCAGGGGTTGCGAAATCGGCATTTTCGCGCACATCGTTTACGACACGGAAAGAGCGTTGGGCCGCGTCGACGGCGACCTTCGACCGCCGAAAGGGCCGATTCTGAAAAAAATGCGACCTTCGACCTCAGAGGAGCCGTGTGATCCTGGAGACGTCGCGGCAAAAAAAAACGGAATCGTCGGCGGAATCGAAATTTTGTTGGCCGAAACGATTGATTTTCGACTCAAACGGCGTCCGATCGCCTCGGTAAAAAGGTGACGATCGCCTCTGAGTGCCGATTCCGAAAAGTGGTCATATAAGCGATTCGATACCCGGGCGGAAAGTTATGGCCATTTTACCGAGGGCGTGTCGGACTCAGTGCGCAACGGGAGCCGCTGCCGCCCTCGGGAGCGGAATCCGGGCGCCGGACCGGAAATCTCCGAGTCCGGCCCAGGGCCGACCGGGTCGGAGTGCCGATTCGGAATTGGGGCCTCGCGGGCGGTTCCGATCACGGGCGAGGAAATATCCACGTTTTACCGAAGTGGTGCGAAAATGGTGTACTAGTACACACGCCCAGAGGTGGCTTTTCGGGCACGGGCTCGGAATTTCGCGAGACTGGCGTCTTCTCGACCGGCTCGGAGAGACGATTCCGAAGAGTGGTCACATAAGCGATTCTGATACGCTGGCGGAAAAATATGCCCATTTCTTCCGTGGAAGGGGTGGGAGCAATCTGTCAGGGGTTGCGAAATCGCCCATTTTCGCGCGCACTCGTTTACGACACGGGAAAGAGCCTTCGGGGCCCCGTCGACGGCGACCTTCGACCGCCGAGAGGGGCCGATTCTGAAAAAAATGCGACCTACAACCTCAGAGGAGCCGTGTGATCCAGGAGACGTCGCGGCAAAAAAACGTGAATCGTCGGTAGGAATCGAAATTTTGTTGGCCGAAACGATAGATTTTCGACTCGAAAACGGCGTCCGATCGCCTAGGCAAATGATGGCGACGATCGCCTCTGAGTGCCGATTCCGAAAAGTGGTCACATAAGCGATTCCGATACCCGGCGGGAAAGTTATGACCGTTTTACCGAAGGCGTGTCGGAATCGTGCGCAACGGGAGCCGCTGCCGCCCTCCGGAGCGGAATCCGGGCGCCGGACCGGAATCTCCGAGTCGGCCCAGGGCGACAGGGGTCGGAGTGCCGATTCGGAATTGGGCCTCGCGGGCGGTTCCGATCACCGGGCGAGGAAATATCCACGTTTTAACGAAGTGGTGCGAAAATGGTGTACTAGTACACACGCCCCGAGGTGGCTTTTCGGGCGCCGGGCTCGGAATTTCGCGAGATGGGTCTTCTCGACCGGCTCGGAGAGACGATTCCAAAGAGTGGTAATAAGCGATTCTGATACGCTGGCGGAAAAATATGCCCATTTCTTCCGTAGAAGGGGTGGGAGCAATCCGTCAGGGGTTGCGAAATCGCCCATTTTCGCGCGCACTCGTTTACGACACGGGAAAGAGCCGTCGGGGCCCCGTCGACGGCGACCTTCGACCTCAGAGGAGCCGTGTGATCCAGGAGACGTCGCGGCAAAGAAACGTGAATCGTCGGCAGGAATCGAAATTTTGTTGGCCGAAACGATAGATTTTCGACTCGAAAAGGCGTCCGATCGCCTCGGCAATAAACTGCGACGAGCGCCTCTGAGTGCCGATTCCGAAAAGTGGTCATATAAGCGATTCCGATACCCGGGCGGAAAGTTATGGCCCGTTTTACCGAAGACGTGTCGGAATCCGTGCGCAACGGGAGCCGCTGCCGCCCTCCGGGAGCGGAATCCAGGCGCCGGACGGAAATCTTCGAGTCCGGCCCAGGGCCGACCGGGTCGGAGTGCCGATTCAGAATTGGCGCCTCGCGGGCAGTTCCGATCACCGGGCGAGGAAATATCCACGTTTTACCGAAGGTGTGCGAAAATCGGTGTACTAGTACACAAGCCCCGAGGTGGCTTTTCGGGCGCCGGGCTCAGAATTTTGCGAGACTGGCGTCTTCTCGACAGGATCGACAGACGATTCCGAAGAGTGGTCACATAAGCGATTTGAATACCGGGCGGAAAGTTATGCCATTTAATACGTAGAAGGGGTGGGAGCAATCCGTCAGCGGTGCGAAATCGGCCATTTTCGCGCGCACTCGTTTACGACACGGGAAAGAGAAGTTGGGGCGCGTCGACGGCGTCCTTCGACCGCCGAGAAGGGCCGATTCTGAAAAAAATGCGACCTTCGACCTCAGAGGAGCGTGTGATCCAAGAGACGTCGCGGAAAAAAACGTGAATCGTCGGTAGGAATCGAAATTTTGTTGGCCGAAACGATAGATTTTCGTCTCTGAGTCCCGATTCCGCCTCTGAGTGCCGATCCGAAAAGTGGTCATATAAGCGATTCCAATACCCGGGCGGAAAGTTATGTCCATTTTATCGAAGGCGTGTCGCAATCCATGCGCAACGGGAGCCGCTGCCCTCCGGGAGCGGAATCCGGGCGATGGTCCGGAAATCTCCGAGTCCGGCCCAGGGACGACCGGGTCGGAGTGCAGATTCGGATATGGGGCCTCGCGGGCGGTTCTGATCACCGGGCGAGGAAATATCCGTCAGGGTTGCAAAATCGGCCATTTTCGCGCGCACTCGTTTACGACGCGGGTAGGAGCCGTCGGGCCGCGTCGACGGCGACCTTCGCCACCGAGAAGGGCCGATTCTGAAAAAAATGCGACCTTCGACCTCAGAGGAGCCGTGTGATCCAGGAGACGTCACGGCAAAAAAACGTGAATCGTCGGCAGGAATCGAAATTTTGGTGGCCGAAATGATAGATTTTTGACTCGAAAACGGCATCCTATCGCCTCGGCAAACAAAGTTGACGAGCACCTCTGAATGCCGATTCTGAAAAGTGGCCATATAAGCGATTCCGATACCCGGGCAGAAAGTTATGGCCGTTTTACCGAAGGCGTGTGGGAATCCGTGCGCAACGGGAGCCGCTGCCGCCCTCCGGGAGCGGAATTCGGGCCCCGGACCGGAAATCTCGAGTCGGCCCAGGGCCGACCGGGTCGGAGTGCCAATTCGGAATTGGGGCCTCGCGGGTAGTTCCGATCACCGGGCGAGGAAATATCCACGTTTTACCGAAGTGGTGCGAAAATCGGTGTACTAGTACACACGCCCCGAGGTGGCATTTCGGGCGCCGGGCTCGGAATTTCGCGAGACTGGCGTCTACTCGACCGGCTCGGAGAGGCGATTCCGAAGAGTGGTCACATAAGCGATTCTGATACCCGGGCGGAAAGTTATGCTCATTTCTTCCGTAGAAGGGGTGGGAGCAATCCGTCAGGGGTGGCGAAATCGGCCATTTTCGCGCGCACTCGTTTACGACGCGGGTAGGAGCCGTCGGGCCGCGTCGACGGCGACCTTCGACCGCCGAGAAGGGCCGATTCTGAAAAAAAGCGACCTTCGACCTCAGAGGAGCCGCGTGATCCAGGAGATGTCGCGGCAAATGAATCGCCGGCAGGAATCGAAATTTTGGTGGCCGAAACGATGATTTTCGACTTGAAACGGCATCCGATTGCCTCGGCAATTAAGGGCGACGAGCGCCTCTGAGTGCCGATTACGAAAAGTGGTCATATAAGCGATTCCGATACCGGGCGGAAAGTTATGGCCGTTTTACCGAAGGCGTTCGGAATCCGTGCGCATCGGGAGCCGCTGCGGCCCTCCGGGAGCGGAATCGGGCGCCACCGGAAATCTCCGAGTCCGGCCCAGGGCCGACCGGGTCGGAGTGCTGATTCGGAATTTGGGGCGCGGGGGCGATCCGTTCGATCACGGCGAGGAAATATCTACGTTTTACCGAAGTGGTGCGAAAATCGGTGTACTAGTACACACGCCCCGAGGTGGCATTTCGGGCGCCGGGCTCGAAATTTCACGAGACTGGCGTCTTCTCGACGGGTCGGAGAGCGATTCCAAAGAGTGGTCACATAAGCGATTCTGATACCCGGGCCTAAAGTTATGCCATTTCTTCCGTAGAAGGGGTGGGAGCAATCCGTCAGGGTGGCGAAATCGGCCATTTTCGCGCGCACTCGTTACGACGCGGGTAGGAGCCGTCGGGCCGCGTCGACGGCGACCTTCGACCGCGAGAAGGGATGACTGTGGAGGCAGCCCCGCAGGAGGAGCGCGTGATCCAGGGGACGTCGCGGCAAAAAAATGCGAATCGCCGCAGGAATCGAAATTTCGGTGGCCGAAACGATGATTTTCGACTCGGAAACGGCGTCCGATACCTCGGCAATCGAGGCGACGAGCGCCTCTGAGTGCCGATTCCAAAAAAGTGGTCATATAAGCGATTCCGATACCCGGGCGGAAAGTTATGGCCGTTTTACCGAAGGCGTGTCGGAATCCGTGCGCATCGGGAGCCGCTGCCGCCCTCTGGGAGCGGAATCCGGGCGCCGGACCGGAAATCTCCGAGTCCAGCCCAGGGCCGACCGGGTCGGAGTGCCGATTCGGAATTGGGGCCTCGCGGGCGGTTTTGATCACCGGGCGAGGAAATATCCACGTTTTACCGAAGTGGTGCGAAAATCGGGTACTAGTACACACGCCCCGAGGTGGCATTTCGGGCGCCGGGCTCGGAATTTCACGAGACTGGGCCTCTCGACCGGCTCGGAGAGGCGATTCCGAAGAGTGGTCACATAAGCGATTCTGATACCCGGGCGGAAAGTTATGCCATTTCTTCCGTAGAAGGGGGGGGGAGCTATCCGTCATGGGTGGCGAAATCGGCCATTTTTGCGCGCACTCGTTTACGACGCGGGTAGGAGCCGTCGGGCCGCGGCGACGGCGACCTTCGACCGCCGAGAAGGGCCGATTCTGAAAAAAATGCGACCTTCGACCTCAGAGGAGCCGCGTGATCCAGGAGACGTCGCGGCAAATCGCCGGCAGGAATCGAAATTTTGGTGGCCGAAACGATTGATTTTCGACTTGGAAACGGCATCCGATCGCCTCGGCGAGTAAATGCGACGAGCGCCTCTGAGTGCCGATTTCGAAAAGTGGTCATATAAGCGATTCCGATACCCGGGCGGAAAGTTATGGCCGTTTTACCGAAGGCGTGTCAGAATCCGTGCGCATCGGGAGCCGCTGCGGCCCTCCGGGAGCGGAATCAGGGCGTCGGACCGGAAATCTCCGAGTCCGGGCGAGGGCCGACCGGGTCGGAGTGCAGATTCGGAATTGGGGCCTCGCGGGTAGATCCGATCACCCGGGGAGGAAATATCCACGTTTTACCGAAGTGGTACGAAAATCGGTGTATTAGTACACACGCCCCGAGGTGGCATTTCGGGCGCCGGACTCGAAATTTCGCGAGACTGCCGTCTTCTCGACCGGCTCGGAGAGGCGATTGCGAAGAGCGGTCACATAAGCGATTCTGATACCCGGACGGAAAGTTATGCTCATTTCTTCCGTAGAAGGGGGGTGGGAGCAATCCGTCATGGGTGGCGAAATCCGCCATTTTCCCGCGCACTCGTTTACGACGCGGGTAGGAGCCGTCGGGCCGCGTCGACGGCGACCTTCGACCGCCGAGAAGGGCCGATTCTGAAAAAAATGCGACCTTCGACCTCAGAGGAGCCGCGTGATCCAGGAGATGTCGCGGCAAATCGCCGGCAGGAATCGAAATTTTGGAGGCCGAAACGATGGATTTTCGACTCGGAAACGGCGTCCGATTACCTGCGGCAATCGTGGGCGACGAGCGCCTCTGAGTGTCGATTCCGAAAAGTGGTCATATAAGCGATTCCGATACCCGGGCGGAAAGTTATGGCCGTTTTACCGAAGTCGTGTCGGAATCCGTGCGCATCCGGAGCCGCTGTCGCCCTCGGGAGCGGAATCCGGCGCCCGGACCGGAAATCTCCGAGCCGGCCTAGGGCCGACCGGGTCGGAGTGCCGATTCGCAATTGGGGCCTCGCAGGCGGTTCCGATCACCGGGCGAGGAAATATCCACGTTTTACCGAAGTGGTGCGAAAATCGGTGTATTAGTACACACGCCCCGAGGTGGCATTTCGGGCGCCGGGCTCAGAATTTCGCGAGACTGCCGCCTCCTCGACCGGCTCGGAGAGGCGATTCCGAAGAGTGGTCACATAAGCGATTCTGATACCGGGCGGAAAGTTATGCTCATTTCTTCCGTAGAAGGGGGGTGGGAGCTATCCGTCATGGGTGGCGAAATCGGCCATTTTTGCGCGCACTCGTTTACGACGCGGGTAGGAGCCGTCGGGCCGCGCGACGGCGACCTTCGACCGCCGAGAAGGGCCGATTCTGAAAAAATGCGACCTTCGACCTCAGAGGAGCCGCGTGATCCAGGAGACGTCGCGGCAAATCGCCGGCAGGAATCGAAATTTTGGTGGCCGAAACGATTGATTTTCGACTTGGAAACGGCATCCGATCGCCTCGGCGAGTAAACACGACGAGCGCCTCTGAGTGCCGATTCGAAAAGTGGTCATATAAGCGATTCCGATACCGGGCGGAAAGTTATGGCCGTTTTACCGAAGGCGTGTCAGAATCCGTGCGCATCGGGAGCCGCTGCGGCCCTCCGGGAGCGGAATCAGGGCGTCGGACCGGAAATCTCCGAGTCGGGCGAGGGCCGACCGGGTCGGAGTGCAGATTCGGAATTGGGGCCTCGCGGGTAGATCCGATCACCCGGCGAGGAAATATCCACGTTTTACGAAAGTGGTGCGAAAATCGGTGTACTAGTACACACGCCCCGAGGTGGCATTTCGGGCGCCGGATCGAAATTTCGCGAGACTGGCGTCTTCTCGACCGGCTCGGAGAGGCGATTGCGAAGAGCGGTCACATAAGCGATTCTGATACCCGGGCGGAAAGTTATGCTCATTTCTTCCGTAGAAGGGGGGTGGGAGCAATCCGTCATGGGTGGCGAAATCCGCCATTTTCCCGCGCACTCGTTTACGACGCGGGTAGGAGCCGTCGGGCCGCGTCGACGGCGACCTTCGACCGCCGAGAAGGGCCGATTCTGAAAAAAATGCGACCTTCGACCTCGGAGGAGCCGTGTGATCCATGAGACGTCGCGGCAAAAAAATGCGAATCGCCGGCAGGAATCGAAATTTTGGAGGCCGAAACGATGGATTTTCGACTCGGAAACGGCGTCCGATTACCGCGGCAATCGTGGGCGACGAGCGCCTCTGAGTGCGATCCGAAAAGTGGTCATATAAGCGATTCCGATACCCGGGCGGAAAGTTATGGCCGTTTACCGAAGCGTGTCGGAATCCGTGCGCATCGGAGCCGCTGTCGCCCTCCGGGAGCGGAATCCGGGCGCCGGACCGGAAATCTCCGAGCCCGGCTAGGGCCGACCGGGTCGGAGTGCCGATTCGCATTGGGGCCTCGCAGGCGGTGTTCCGATCACCGGGCGAGGAAATATCCACGTTTTACCGAAGTGGTGCGAAAATCGGTGTATTAGTACACACGCCCCGAGGTGGCATTTCGGCGCCGGGCTCAGAATTTCGCGAGACTGCCGCCTCCTCGACCGGCTCGGAGAGGCGATTCCGAAGAGTGGTCACATAAGCGATTCTGATACCCGGGCGGAAAGTTATGCTCATTTCTTCCGTAGAAGGGGGGTGGGAGCTATCCGTCATGGGGCGAAATCGGCCATTTTTGCGCGCACTCGTTTACGACGCGGGTAGGAGCCGTCGGGCCGCGTCGACGGCGACCTTCGACCGCCGAGAAGGGCCGATTCTGAAAAAAATGCGACCTTCGACCTCAGAGGAGCCGCGTGATCAGGAGACGTCGCGGCAAATCGCCGGCAGGAATCGAAATTTTGGTGGCCGAAACGATTGATTTTCGACTTGGAAACGGCATCCGATCGCCTCGGCGAGTAAATACGACGAGCGCCTCTGAGTGCCGATTTCGAAAAGTGGTCATATAAGCGATTCCGATACCCGGGCGGAAAGTTATGGCCGTTTTACCGAAGGCGTGTCAGAATCCGTGCGCATCGGGAGCCGCTGGCCCTCCGGGAGCGGAATCGGGCGTCGGACCGGAAATCTCCGAGTCCGGGCAGGGCCGACCGGGTCGGAGTGCAGATTCGGAATTGGGGCCTCGCGGGTAGGTTCCGATCACCGGCGAGGAAATATCCACGTTTTACCGAAGTGGTGCGAAAATCGGTGTATTAGTACACACGCCCGAGGTGGCATTTCGGGCGCCGGGCTCGAAATTTCGCGAGACTGGCGTCTTCTCGACCGGCTCGGAGAGGCGATTCCGAAGAGTGGTCACATAAGCGATTCTGATACCCGGGCGGAAAGTTATGCCTCATTTCTTCCGTAGAAGGGGGTGGGAGCAATCCGTCAGGGTGGCGAAATCGGCCATTTTCCCGCACTCGTTTACGACGCGGGTAGGAGCCGTCGGGCCGCGTCGACGGCGACCTTCGACCGCCGAGAAGGGCCGATTCTGAAAAAAATGCGACCTTCGACCTCAGAGGAGCCGTGTGATCCATGAGACGTCGCGGCAAAAAAGCGAATCGCCGGCAGGAATCGAAATTTTGGAGGCCGAAACGATGGATTTTCGACTCGAAACGGCGTCCGATTACTGCGGCAATCGTGGGCGACGAGCGCCTCTGAGTGCCGATTCCGAAAAGTGGTCATATAAGCGATTCCGATACCCGGGCGGAAAGTTATGGCCGTTTTACCGAAGGCGTGTCGGAATCCGTGCGCATCCGGAGCCGCTGTCGCCCTCCGGGAGCGGAATCCGGCGCCGGACGGAAATCTCCGAGCCCGGCCTAGGGCCGACCGGTCGGAGTGCCGATTCGCAATTGGGGCCTCGCAGGCGGTTCCGATCACCGGGCGAGGAAATATCCACGTTTTACCGAAGTGGTGCGAAAATCGGCGTATTAGTACACACGCCCCGAGGTGGCATTTCGGGCGCCGGGCTCAGAATTTCGCGAGACTGCCGCCTCCTCGACCGGCTCGGAGAGGCGATTCCGAAGAGTGGTCACATAAGCGATTCTGATACCCGGGCGGAAAGTTATGCTCATTTCTTCCGTAGAAGGGGGGTGGGAGCAATCCGTCATGGGTGGCGAAATCGGCCATTTTTGCGCGCACTCGTTTACGACGCGGGTAGGAGCCGTCGGGCCGCGGCGACGGCGACCGCCGAGAAGGGCCGATTCTGAAAAAAATGCGACCTTCGACCTCAGAGGAGCCGCGTGATCCAGGAGACGTCGCGGCAAATCGCCGGCAGGAATCGAAATTTTGGTGGCCGAAACGATTGATTTTCGACTGGAAACGGCATCCGATCGCCTCGGCGAGTAAAACGCGACGAGCGCCTCTGAGTGCCGATTTCGAAAAGTGGTCATATAAGCGATTCCGATACCCGGGCGGAAAGTTATGGCCGTTTTACCGAAGCGTGTCAGAATCCGTGCGCATCGGGAGCCGCTGCGGCCCTCCGGGAGCGGAATCAGGGCGTCGGACCGGAAATCTCCGAGTCGGGCGAGGGCCGACGGGTCGGAGTGCAGATTCGGAATTGGGGCCTCGCGGGGTAGAGTCCGATCACCCGGGGAGGAAATATCCACGTTTTACAAAAGTGGTGCGAAAATCGGGTACTAGTACACACGCCCCGAGGTGGCATTTCGGGCGCCGGACTCGAAATTTCACGAGACTGGCGTATTCTCGACCGGCTCGGAGAGGCGATTGCGAAGAGAGCGGTCACATAAGCGATTTGATACCCGGGCGGAAAGTTATGCTCATTTCTTCCGTAGAAGGGGGGTGGGAGCAATCCGTCTGGGTGGCGAAATCCGCCATTTTCCCGCGCACTCGTTTACGACGCGGGTAGGAGCGTCGGGCCGCGTCGACGGCGACCTTCGACCGCCGAGAAGGCCGATTTGAAAAAAATGCGACCTCGACCTCGGAGGAGCCGTGTGATCCATGAGACTGTCGCGGCAAAAAAATCGCCGGACAGGAATCGAAATTTTGGAGGCCGAAACGATGGATTTTCGACTCGGAAACGGCGTCCGATTACCTGCGGCAATCGTGGGCGACGAGCGCCTCTGAGTGCCGATTCCGAAAAGTGGTCATATAAGCGATTCCGATACCCGGGCGGAAAGTTATGGCCGTTTTACGAAGCGTGTCGGAATCCGTGCGCATCGGGAGCCGCTGTTGCCCTCCGGGAGCGGAATCCGGGCGCCGGAACGGAAATCTCCGAGCCGGCCTAGGGCCGACCGGGTCGGAGTGCCGATTCGCAATTGGGGCCTCGCAGGCGGTTCGATCACCGGGCGAGGAAATATCCACGTTTTACCGAAGTGGTGCGAAAATCGGTTGGTATTAGTACACACGCCCCGAGGTGGCATTCGGGCGCCGGGCTCAGAATTTCGCGAGACTGCCGCCTCCTCGACGGCTCGGAGAGGCGATTCCGAAGAGTGGTCACATAAGCGATTCTGATACCCGGGCGGAAAGTTATGCTCATTTCTTCCGTAGAAGGGGGGTGGGAGCTATCCGTCATGGGTGGCGAAATCGGCCATTTTTGCGCGCACTCGTTTACGACGCGGGTAGGAGCCGTCGGGCCGGGCGACGGCGACCTTCGACCGCCGAGAGAAGGGCGATTCTGAAAAAAATGCGACCTTCGACCTCAGAGGAGCCGCGTGATCCAGGAGACGTCGCGGCAAATCGCCGGCAGAATCGAAATTTTGGTGGCCGAAACGATTGATTTTCGACTTGGAAACGGCATCCGATCGCCTCGGCGAGTAAATACGACGAGCGCTCTGAGTGCCGATTTCGAAAAGTGGTCATATAAGCGATTCCGATACCCGGGCGGAAAGTTATGGCCGTTTTACGAAGGCGTGTCGGAATCCGTGCGCATGGGGAGCCGCTGCGGCCCTCCGGGAGCGGAATCAGGGCGTCGGACGGGAAATCTCCGAGTCCGGGCGAGGGCCGACCGGGTCGGAGTGCAGATTCGGAATTGGGGCCTCGCGGGTAGTTCCGATCACCCGGGGAGGAACATATCCACGTTTTACCGAGTGGTACGAAAATCGGTGTATTAGTACACACGCCCCGAGGTGGCATTTCGGGCGCCGGACTCGAAATTTCGCGAGACTGCCGTCTTCTCGACCGGCTCGGAGAGGCGATTGCGAAGAGCGGTCACATAAGCGATTCTGATACCCGGACGGAAAGTTATGCTCATTTCTTCCGTAGAAGGGGGGTGGGAGCAATCCGTCATGGGTGGCGAAATCCGCCATTTTCCCGCGCACTCGTTTACGACGCGGGTAGGAGCCGTCGGGCCGCGTCGACGGCGACCTTCGACCGCCGAGAAGGGCCGATTCTGAAAAAAATGCGACCTTCGACCTCAGAGGAGCCGCGTGATCCAGGAGATGTCGCGGCAAAAATGCGCCGGCAGGAATCGAAATTTTGGAGGCCGAAACGATGGATTTTCGACTCGGAAACGGCGTCGATTACCTGCGGCAAATCGGGCGACGAGCGCCTCTGAGTGTCGATTCCGAAAAGTGGTCATATAAGCGATTCCGATACCGGGCGGAAAGTTATGGCCGTTTTACCGAAGTCGTGTCGGATCCGTGCGCATCGGAGCCGCTGTTGCCCTCCGGAGCGAATCCGGGCGCCGGACCGGAAATCTCGAGCCCGGCCTAGGGCCGACCGGGTCGGAGTGCCGATTCGCAATGGGGCCTCGCAGGCGGTTCCGATCACCGGGCGAGGAAATATTCCACGTTTTACGAAGTGGTGCGAAAATCGGTGTATTAGTACACACGCCCCGAGGGGCATTTCGGGCGCCGGGCTCAGAATTTCGCGAGACTGCCGCCTCCTCGACCGGCTCGGAGAGGCGATTCCGAAGAGTGGTCACATAAGCGATTCTGATACCCGGGCGGAAAGTATGCTCATTTCTTCCGTAGAAGGGGGGTGGGAGCTATCCGTCATGGGTGGCGAAATCGGCCATTTTTGCGCGCACTCGTTTACGACGCGGGTAGGAGCCGTCGGGCCGCGGCGACGGCGACCTTCGACGCGCGAGAAGGGCCGATTCTGAAAAAAATGCGACCTTCGACCTCAGAGGAGCCGCGTGATCCAGGAGACGTCGCGGCAAATCGCCGGCAGGAATCGAAATTTTGGTGGCCGAAACGATGATTTTCGACTTGGAAACGGCATCCGATCGCCTCGGCGAGTAAATACGACGAGCGCCTCTGAGTGCCGATTTCGAAAAGTGGTCATATAAGCGATTCCGATACCCGGGCGGAAAGTTATGGCCGTTTTACGAAGGGTGTCAGAATCCGTGCGCATCGGGAGCCGCTGCGGCCCTCCGGAGCGGAATCAGGGCGTCGGACCGGAAATCTCCGAGTCCGGGCGAGGGCCGACCGGGTCGGAGTGCAGATTCGGAATTGGGGCCTCGCGGGTAGATCCGATCACCCGGGGAGGAAATATCCACGTTTTACGAAGTGGTACGAAAATCGGTTTGTATTAGTACACACGCCCCGAGGTGGCATTTCGGGCGCCGGACTCGAAATTTCGCGAGACTGGCGTATTCTCGACCGGCTCGGAGAGGCGATTGCGAAGAGCGGTCACATAAGCGATTCTGATACCGGACGGAAGTTATGCCCATTTCTTCCGTAGAAGGGGGGTGGGAGCAATCCGTCATGGGTGGCGAAATCCGCCATTTTCCCGCGCACTCGTTTACGACGCGGGTAGGAGCCGTCGGGCCGCGTCGACGGCGACCTTCGACCGCGAAGAAGGGCCGATTCTGAAAAAAATGCGACCTTCGACCTCAGAGGAGCCGCGTGATCCAGGAGATGTCGCGGCAAATCGCCGGCAGGAATCGAAATTTTGGAGGCCGAAACGATGGATTTTCGACTCGGAAACGGCGTCCGATTACCTGCGGCAATCGTGGGCGACGAGCGCCTCTGAGTGTCGATTCCGAAAAGTGGTCATATAAGCGATTCCGATACCCGGGCGGAAAGTTATGGCCGTTTTACCGAAGTCGTGTCGGAATCCGTGCGCATCCGGAGCCGCTGTTGCCCTCCGGGAGCGGAATCCGGGCGCCGGACCGGAAATCTCCGAGCCCGGCCTATGGCCGACCGGGTCGGAGTGCCGATTCGCAATTGGGGCCTCGCAGGCGGTTCCGATCACCGGGCGAGGAAATATCCACGTTTTACCGAAGTGGTGCGAAAATCGGTGTATTAGTACACACGCCCCGAGGTGGCATTTCGGGCGCCGGGCTCAGAATTTCGCGAGACTGCCGCCTCCTCGACCGGCTCGGAGAGGCGATTCCGAAGAGTGGTCACATAAGCGATTCTGATACCCGGGCGGAAAGTTATGCTCATTTCTTCCGTAGAAGGGGGGTGGGAGCTATCCGTCATGGGTGGCGAAATCGGCCATTTTTGCGCGCACTCGTTTACGACGCGGGTAGGAGCCGTCGGGCCGCGGCGACGGCGACCTTCGACCGCCGAGAAGGGCCGATTCTGAAAAAAATGCGACCTTCGACCTCAGAGGAGCCGCGTGATCCAGGAGACGTCGCGGCAAATCGCCGGCAGGAATCGAAATTTTGGTGGCCGAAACGATTGATTTTCGACTTGGAAACGGCATCCGATCGCCTCGGCGAGTAAACACGACGAGCGCCTCTGAGTGCCGATTTCGAAAAGTGGTCATATAAGCGATTCCGATACCCGGGCGGAAAGTTATGGCCGTTTTACCGAAGGCGTGTCAGAATCCGTGCGCATCGGGAGCCGCTGCGGCCCTCCGGGAGCGGAATCAGGGCGTCGGACCGGAAATCTCCGAGTCCGGGCCAGGGCCGACCGGGTCGGAGTGCAGATTCGGAATTGGGGCCTCGCGGGTAGATCCGATCACCCGCCGAGGAAATATCCACGTTTTACAAAAGTGGTGCGAAAATCGGTTTGTATAGTACACACGCCCCGAGGTGGCATTTCGGGCGCCGGGCTCGAAATTTCGCGAGACTGGCGTATTCTCGACCGGCTCGGAGAGGCGATGCGAAGAGTGGTCACATAAGCGATTCTGATACCCGGGCGGAATGTTATGCCCATTTCTTCCGTAGAAGGGGGGTGGGAGCAATCCGTCAGGGGTGGCGAAATCGGCCATTTTCCCGCGCACTCGTTTACGACGCGGGTAGGAGCCGTCGGGCCGCGTCGACGGCGACCTTCGACCGCCGAGAGGGCCGATTTGAAAAAAAATGCGACCTTCGACCTCGGAGGAGCCGTGTGATCCATGAGACGTCGCGGCAAATGCGCCGCAGGCAGGAATCGAAATTTTGGAGGCCGAAACGATGGATTTTCGACTCGGAAACGGCGTCCGATTACCTGCGGCAATTGTGGGCGACGAGCGCCTCTGAGTGCCGATTCCGAAAAGTGGTCATATAAGCGATTCCGATACCCGGGCGGAAAGTTATGGCCGTTTTACCGAAGTCGTGTCGGAATCCGTGCGCATCCGGAGCCGCTGTCGCCCTCCGGGAGCGGAATCCGGGCGCCGGACCGGAAATCTCCGAGCCCGGCCTAGGGCCGACCGGGTCGGAGTGCCGATTCGCAATTGGGGCCTCGCAGGCGGTTCCGATCACCGGGCGAGGAAATATCCACGTTTTACCGAAGTGGTGCGAAAATCGGTGTATTAGTACACACGCCCCGAGGTGGCATTTCGGGCGCCGGGCTCAGAATTTCGCGAGACTGCCGCCTCCTCGACCGGCTCGGAGAGGCGATTCCGAAGAGTGGTCACATAAGCGATTCTGATACCCGGCGAAAGTTATGCTCATTTCTTCCGTAGAAGGGGGTGGGAGCAATCCGTCATGGGTGGCGAAATCGGCCATTTTTGCGCGCACTCGTTTACGACGCGGGTAGGAGCCGTCGGGCCGCGTCGACGGCGACCTTCGACCGCCGAGAAGGGCCGATTCTGAAAAAAATGCGACCTTCGACCTCAGAGGAGCCGCGTGATCCAGGAGACGTCGCGGCAAATCGCCGGCATGAATCGAATTTTGGTGGCCGAAACGATTGATTTTCGACTTGGAAACGGCATCCGATCGCCTCGGCGAGTAATACGACGAGCGCGCCTCTGAGTGCCGATTTCGAAAAGTGGTCATATAAGCGATTCCGATACCCGGGCGGAAAGTTATGGCCGTTTTAACCGAAGGCGTGTCAGAATCCGTGCGCATCGGGAGCCGCTGCGGCCCTCCGGGAGCGGAATCAGGCGTCGGACCGGAAATCTCCGAGTCCGGCCAGGGCCGACCAGGTCGGAGTGCAGATTCGGAATTGGGGCCTCGCGGGTAGTTCCGATCACCCGGCGAGAAATATCCACGTTTTACAAAAGTGGTGCGAAAATCGGTGTATAGTACACACGCCCGAGGTGGCATTTCGGGCGCCGGGCTCGAAATTTCACGAGACTGCCGTATTCTCGACCGGCTCGGAGAGGCGATTCCGAAGAGTGGTCACATAAGCGATTCTGATACCCGGCGGAAGTTATGCCCATTTCTTCATAGAAGGGGGGTGGAGCAATCCGTCCGGGGTGGCGAAATCCGCCATTTTCCCCTCGCGCACTCGTTTACGACGCGGGTAGGAGCCGTCGGGCCGCGTCGACGGCGACCTTCGACCGCCGAGAAGGGCCGATTTGAAAAAAATGCGACCTTCGACCTCAGAGGAGCCGCGTGATCCAGGAGACGTCGCGGCAAATCGCCGCAGGAATCGAAATTTTGGAGGCCGAAACGATGGATTTTCGACTCGGAAACGGCGTCCGATTACCTGCGGCAATCGTGGGCGACGAGCGCCTCTGAGTGCCTCCGAAAAGTGGTCATATAAGCGATTCCGATACCCGGGCGGAAAGTTATGGCCGTTTTACCGAAGGCGTGTCGGAATCCGTGCGCATCGGGAGCCGCTGCGCCCTCCGGGAGCGGAATCCGGGCGCCGGACCGGAAATCTCCGAGCCCGGCCAGGGCCGACCGGTCGGAGTGCCGATTCGCAATTGGGGCCTCGCAGGCGGTTCCGATCACCCGGCGAGGAAATATCCACGTTTTACCGAAGTGGTGCGAAAATCGGTGTATTAGTACACACGCCCCGAGGTGGCATTCCGGGCGCCGGGCTCGGAATTTCGCGAGACTGCCGCCTCCTCGACCGGCTCGGAGAGGCGATTCCGAAGAGTGGTCACATAAGCGATTCTGATATCCGGGCGGAAAGTTATGCTCATTTCTTCCGTAGAAGGGGGGTGGGAGCAATCCGTCAGGGGTGGCGAAATCGGCCATTTTCGCGCGCACTCGTTTACGACGCGGGTAGGAGCCGTCGGGCCGCGTCGACGGCGACCTTCGACCGCCGAGAAGGGCCGCTTTGAAAAAACTGACTGCGACCTTCGCCTCAGAGGAGCCGCGTGATCCAGGAGACGTCGCGGCAAATCGCCGGCAGGAATCGAAATTTTGGTGGCCGAAACGATTGATTTTCGACTTGGAAACGGCATCCGATCGCCTCGCGAGTAAATACGACGAGCGCCTCTGAGTGCCGATTTCGAAAAGTGGTCATATAAGCGATTCCGATACCCGGGCGGAAAGTTATGGCCGTTTTACCGAAGGCGTGTCAGAATCCGTGCGCATCGGGAGCCGCTGCGGCCCTCCGGGAGCGGAATCAGGGCGTCGGACCGGAAATCTCCGAGTCCGGGCCAGGGCCGACCGGGTCGGAGTGCAGATTCGGAATTGGGGCCTCGCGGGTAGATCCGATCACCCGCCGAGGAAATATCCACGTTTTACAAAAGTGGTGCGAAAATCGGTGTACTAGTACACACCCCCGAGGTGGCATTTCGGGCGCCGGGCTCGAAATTTCGCGAGACTGCCGTCTTCTCGACCGGCTCGGAGAGGCGATTCCGAAGAGTGGTCACATAAGCGATTCTGATACCCGGACGGAAAGTTATGCTCATTTCTTCCGTAGAAGGGGGTGGGAGCAATCCGTCATGGGTGGCGAAATCGGCCATTTTCCCGCGCACTCGTTTACGACGCGGTAGGAGCCGTCGGGCCGCGTCGACGGCGACCTTCGACCGCCGAGAAGGGCCGATTCTGAAAAAAATGCGACCTTCGACCTCGAGGAGCCGCGTGATCCAGGAGACGTCGCGGCAATCGCCGGCAGGAATCGAAATTTTGGAGGCCGAAACGATGGATTTTCGACTCGGAAACGGCGTCCGATTACCTGCGGCAATCGTGGCGACGAGCGCCTCTGAGTGCCGATTCCGAAAGTGGTCATATAAGCGATTCCGATACCCGGGCGGAAAGTTATGGCCGTTTTACCGAAGGCGTGTCGGAATCCGTGCGCATCGGAGCCGCTGTTGCCCTCCGGGAGCGGAATCCGGGCGCCGGACCGGAAATCTCCGAGCCCGGCCAGGGCCGACCGGGTCGGAGTGCCGATTCGCAATTGGGGCCTCGCAGGCGTTCCGATCACCGGCGAGGAATATCCACGTTTTACCGAGTGGTGCGAAAATCGTGTATAGTACACACGCCCCGAGGTGGCATTTCGGGCGCCGGGCTCAGAATTTCGCGAGACTGCCGCCTCCTCGACCGGCTCGGAGAGGCGATTCGAAGAGTGGTCACATAAGCGATTCTGATACCCGGGCGGAAAGTTATGCTCTTTCTTCCGGAAGGGGGGGGGGAGCAATCCGTCCTGGGTGGCGAAATCGGCCATTTTTTGGCGCGCACATGTTTACGACGCGGGTAGGAGCCGTCGGGCCGCGTCGACGGCGACCTTCGACCGCCGAGAAGGGCCGATTCTGAAAAAATGCGACCTTCGACCTCAGAGGAGCCGCGTGATCCAGGAGACGTCGCGGCAAATCGCCGGCAGGAATCGAAATTTTGGTGGCCGAAACGATTGATTTTCGACTTGGAAACGGCATCCGATCGCCTCGGCGAGTAAACGACGAGCGCCTCTGAGCGCGCGAGTTCGAAAAGTGGTCATATAAGCGATTCTGATACCCGGGCGGAAAGTTATGGCCGTTTTAAACCGAAGGCGTGTCAGAATCCGTGCGCATCGGGAGCCGCTGCGGCCCTCCGGGAGCGGAATCAGGGCGTCGGACCGGAAATCTCCGAGTCCGGGCCAGGGCCGACCAGGTCGGAGTGCAGATTCGGAATTGGGGCCTCGCGGGTAGTTCCGATCACCCGGCGAGGAAATATCCACGTTTTACAAAAGTGGTGCGAAAATCGGTGTACTAGTACACACGCCCCGAGGTGGCATTTCGGGCGCCGGGCTCGAAATTTCACGAGACTGGCGTATTCTCGACCGGCTCGGAGAGGCGATTCCGAAGAGTGGTCACATAAGCGATTCTGATACCCGGGCGGAATGTTATGCCCATTTCTTCCCTAGAAGGGGGTGGGAGCAATCCGTCGGGTGGCGAAATCGGCCATTTTCCCGCGCACACTCGTTTTACGACGCGGGTAGGAGCCGTCGGGCCGCGTCGACGGCGACCTTCGACCGCCGAGAGGGCCGATTTGAAAAAAATGCGACCTTCGACCTCGAGGAGCCGTGTGATCCATGAGACGTCGCGGCAAAAAAATGCGAATCGCCGGCAGGAATCGAAATTTTGGAGGCCGAAACGATGGATTTTCGACTCGGAAACGGCGTCCGATTACCTGCGGCAATCGTGGGCGACGAGCGCCTGCCTCTGAGTGCCGATTCCGAAAAGTGGTCATATAAGCGATTCCGATACCCGGCGGAAAGTTATGGCCGTTTTACCGAAGGCGTGTCGGAATCCGTGCGCATCGGGAGCCGCTGTCGCCCTCCGGGAGCGGAATCCGGGCGCCGGACCGGAAATCTCCGAGCCCGGCCCAGGGCCGACCGGGTCGGAGTGCCGATTCGCAATTGGGGCCTCGCAGGCGGTTCCGATCACCGGGCGAGGAAATATCCACGTTTTACCGAAGTGGTGCGAAAATCGGTGTATTAGTACACACGCCCCGAGGTGGCATTTCGGGCGCCGGGCTCAGAATTTCGCGAGACTGCCGCCTCCTCGACCGCTCGGAGAGGCGATTCCGAAGAGTGGTCCATAAGCGATTCTGATACCCGGCGGAAAGTTATGCTCATTTCTTCCGTAGAAGGGGGTGGGAGCAATCCGTCATGGGTGGCGAAATCGGCCATTTTTGCGCGCACCGTTCGTTTACGACGCGGGTAGGAGCCGTCGGGCCGCGTCGACGGCGACCTTCGACCGCCGAGAAGGGCCGATTCTGAAAAAAATGCGACCTTCGACCTCAGAGGAGCCGCGTGATCCAGGAGACGTCGCGGCAAATCGCCGGCAGGAATCGAAATTTTGGTGGCCGAAACGATTGATTTTCGACTTGGAAACGGCATCCGATCGCCTCGGCGAGTAAACGACGAGCGCCTCTGAGTGCCGATTCCGAAAAGTGGTCATATAAGCGATTCCGATACCCGGGCGGAAAGTTATGGCCGTTTTACCGAAGGCGTGTCAGAATCCGTGCGCATCGGGAGCCGCTGCGCCCTCCGGGAGCGGAATCAGGGCGTCGGACCGGAAATCTCCGAGTCCGGCCAGGGCCGACCGGTCGGAGTGCGATTCGGAATTGGGGCCTCGCGGGTAGTTCCGATCACCCGGCGAGGAAATATCCACGTTTTACCAAAGTGGTGCGAAAATCGTGTATTAGTACACACGCCCCGAGGTGGCATTTCGGGCGCCGGGCTCGATTTCGCGAGACTGCCGCCTTCTCGACCGGCTCGGAGAGCGATTCCGAAGAGTGGTCACATAAGCGATTCTGATACCCGGGCGGAATGTTATGCTCATTTCTTCCGTAGAAGGGGGGTGGAGCAATCCGTCTGGGTGGCGAAATCGGCCATTTTCCGCGCACACATCGTTTACGACGCGGGTAGGAGCCGTCGGGCCGCGTCGACGGCGACCTTCGACCGCCGAGAAGGGCCGATTCTGAAAAAATGCGACCTTCGACCTCAGAGGGGCCGCGTGATCCAGGAGACGTCGCGGCAAATCGCCGGCAGGAATCGAAATTTTGGTGGCCGAAACGATTGATTTTCGACTTGGAAACGGCGTCCATCGCCGAAAACGGCTCGATTGCCTAAAAACGGGCGAGTAACGACTAGCGACAGAAATCTGATGCCGTGCGATTTCGAAAAGTGTCATATAAGTGTTGTGCCAATAGGTGAGTCCGGGGCGAAAGCTCTAGGGCGGGTAAGGGCCGTGGGGTGTGGAGTTTACCGAAGGCATGTCAGAATGCCTGCGCATTCGAACCGCGAGCGGCTCGCCTGTCCACAAGGAGCGGAATCAGGGCGTCGGCCGGAAATCTCCGATCCGGGCCAGACCGGCAATACCAGGGGGGCGAGTTGCAAGGTGCGATTGGGACCTCGGGGGGGGGGGAGGTTTCCGATCACCGGGGCAGAGGACAATCACGTTTCGTTACAAAAGTGGTGCCAAAATCGGTGTACTAGTACACCTCCCCGAGGTGGCATTTCGGCGCCGGCTCGAAATTTCACCGAGACTGCGTATTCTCGACCGTCTCGGAGAGGCGATTCCGAAGAGTGGCACATAATGCGATTCTGATCCCGGGCGGAAAGTTATGCCCATTTCTTCCCAAGAAGTTGGGAGCAATCCGCCGGGGTGGCGAATCTCCGCCATTTTCCCGCGCACCATCGTTTAACGACGCGGGTAGGAGCGCTCGGCCGCGTCGACGGCGACCTTCGACCGCCGAGAAGGGCCGATTTGAAAAAAAAGCGACCTTCGACCTCGAGGAGCCGTGTGATCCAGAGACGTCGCGGCAAAAAAATGCGAATCGCCGGCAGGAATCGAAATTTTGGAGGCCGAACGATGGATTTTCGACTCGAAACGCATCCGATAACCTTCGGCAATCGTTGGCGACGAGCGCCTCTGAGTGCCGATTCCGAAAAGTGGTCATATAAGCGATCCATACCCGAGGGCGGAAAGTTATGGCCGTTTTAAACCGAATCTTGTCGGAATCCTTGCGCATCGGGAGCCGCTGTCCGCCCTCGCGAGCGGAATCCGGGGCCGCCGGACCGGAATCTCCGAGCCCGGCCCAGGCCGACCGTGTCTGAGTGCCGATTCGCATTGGGGCCTCGCAGTCGGTTTCCGATCACCGGCGAAATATCCACGTTTTACAACGACTAGTGTGCGCTAAATGGAATAAGTATTAGTACGGCGCGTCCACGCCGAGTGTGGCATTTGGCGCCGGCGACCCGTGCGGGGGCGTCAGGAATTTGCGCGGTGACTGGGGCACAGTGCGTCCACGACCAGGCTACACTCGGGGGAGAGGCGATTTCCGCAGATTTGTGGGCTCATGCGAAATGCCGGTCGGGATTCTGCTACCCGGGCTATGATGATAGCGGAAGTTTGCTCATTTCTTCCGTAAAGGGGGTGGAGCAATCCGTCATGGGTGGCGAAATCGCCTTTTTGCGCGCACATCGTTTACGACGCGGGTAGGAGCCGTCGGGCCGCGTCGACGGCGACCTTCGACCGCCGAGAAGGGCCGATTCTGAAAAAATGCGACCTTCGACCTCAGAGGAGCCGCGTGACCAGGAGACGTCGCGGCAATCGCCGGCATGAATCGAAATTTGGTGGCCGAAACGATTGATTTTCGACTTGGAAACGGCATCCGATCGCCTCGGCGAGTAAATACGACGAGCGCCTCTGAGTGCCGATTTCGAAAAGTGGTCATATAAGCGATTCTGATACCCGGCGGAAGGTTATGGCCGTTTTACCGAAGGCGTGTCAGAATCCGTGCGCATCGGGAGCCGCTGCGGCCCTCCGGGAGCGGAATCAGGGCATCGGACCGAAATCTCCGAGTCCGGCCAGGGCCGACCAGTCGGGTGGCGATTCGGAATTGGGGCCTCGCGGTAGTTCCGATCACCCGGCGAGGAAATTCCACGTTTTACCAAAGTGGTGCGAAAATCGGTGTACTAGTACACACGCCCCGAGGTGGCATTTCGGCGGCCCTCGAAATTTCACGAGACTGGCGTATTCTCGACCGGCTCGGAGAGGCGATTCCGAAGAGTGGTCACATAAGCGATTCTGATACCCGGGCGGAATGTTATGCCATTTCTTCCATAGAAGGGGTGGGAGCAATCCGTCCGGGGTGGCGAAATCGCCATTTTCCCGCGCACTCACATATTCGTTTACGACGCGGGTAGGAGCCGTCGGGCCGCGTCGACGGCGACCTTCGACCGCCGAGAAGGGCGATTCTGAAAAAAATGCGACCTTCGACCTCAGAGGAGCCGCGTGATCCAGGAGACGTCCGCGGCAAATCGCCGGCAGTAATCGAAATTTTGGTGGCCGAAACGATTGATTTTCGACTTGAACGGCAGCCGATCGCCTCGGCGAGTAACCGACGAGCGCCTCTGAGTGCCGATTTCGAAAAGTGGTCATATAAGCGATTCTGATACCTGGGCGGAAGTTATGGCCGTTTTAACCGAAGGCGTGTCAGAATCCGTGCGCATCGGGAGCCGCTGCGGCCCTCCGGGAGCGAATCAGGGCGTCGGACCGTAAATCTCCGGTCCAACCAGGGCCGACCATTCGGAGTGCAGATTCGGAAATGGGGCCGCGCGGTAGTTCCGATCACCGGCGAGGAAATATCCACGTTTTAACAAAAGTGGTGCGAAAATCGTGTACTAGTACACAGCCCCGAGGTGGCATTTCGGCGCCGGGCTCGAAATTTCACGAGACTGGCGTATTCCTCGACCGGCTCGGAGAGGCGATTCCGAGAGTGGTCACATAAGCGATTCTGATACCGGGCGGAATGTTAATGGCCCATTTCTTCCTAGAAGGGGTTGGAGCAATCCGTCCTGGGTGGCGAAATCGGCCATTTTCCCGCGCACGAACAAACGTCGTTTACGACGCTGGTAGGAGCCGTCGGCCGCGTCGACGGCGACCTTCGACCGCCGAGAAGGGCCGATTTGAAAAAAATGCGACCTTCTGACCTCGTAGGAGCCGTGTGATCCATGAGACGTCCGCGGCAAAAAAATGCGATCGCCGGCAGGAATCGAATTTTGGAGGCCGAAACGATGGATTTTCGACTCGGAAACGGCGTCCGATTACCTGCGGCAATCGTGGGCGACGAGCGCCTCTGAGTGCCGATTCCGAAAAGTGGTCATATCAGCGATTCCGATACCCGGGCGGAAGTTATGGCCGTTTTACCGAAGGCGTGTCTGGAATCCGTGCGCATCCGGAGCCGCTGTTGCCCTCCGGGAGCGAATCCGGGCGCCGGACCGGAAATCTCCGAGCCCGGCCCATGGCCGACCGGGTCGGAGTGCCGATTCGCAATTGGGGCCTCGCAGGCGTTCCGATCACCGTGCGAGGAAATATCCACGTTTTACCGAAGTGGTGCGAAAATCGGTGTATTAGTACACACGCCCCGAGGTGGCTTTCGGGCGCCGGGCTCAGAATTTCGCGAGACTGCGCGCTTCTCGACCGGCTCGGAGAGGCGATTCGAAGAGTGTTCACATAAGCGATTCTGATACCCGGCGCGAAAGTTATGCTCATTTCTTCCGTAGAAGGGGGGTGGAGCTATCCGTCATGGGTGGCGAAATCGGCCATTTTTGCGCGCACTCGTTTACGACGCGGGTAGAGCCGTCGGGCCGCGTCGACGGCGACCTTCGACCGCCGAGAAGGGCCGATTCTGAAAAAATGCGACCTTCGACCTCAGAGGAGCCGCGTGATCCAGGAACGTCGCGGCAAATCGCCGGCAGAATCGAAATTTTGGTGGCCGAAACGATTGATTTTCGACTTGGAACGGCATCCGATCGCCTCGTCGAGTAAACGACGAGCGCCTCTGAGTGCCGATTTCGAAAAGTGTCATATACGATTCTGATACCCGGGCGGAAAGTTATGGCCGTTTTAACCGAAGGCGTGTCAGAATCCTGCGCATCGGGAGCCGCTGCGGCCCTCCGGAGCGGAATCAGGGCGTCGGACCGGAAATCTCCGAGTCCAAACCAGGGCCGACCAGGTCGGAGTGCAGATTCGGAATTGGGGCCTCGCGGGTAGTTCCGATCACCCGGCGAGGAAATATCCACGTTTTACAAAAGTGGTGCGAAAATCGGTGTACTAGTACACACGCCCCGAGGTGGCATTTCGGGCGCCGGGCTCGAAATTTCACGAGACTGGCGTATTCTCGACCGGCTCGGAGAGGCGATTCCGAAGAGTGGTCACATAAGCGATTCTGATACCCGGGCGGAATGTTATGCCCATTTCTTCCATAGAAGGGGTGGGAGCAATCCGTCCGGGGTGGCGAAATCGGCCATTTTCCCGCGCACTCGTTTACGACGCGGGTAGGAGCCGTCGGGCCGCGTCGACGGCGACCTTCGACCGCCGAGAAGGGCCGATTCTGAAAAAAATGCGACCTTCGACCTCCGAGGAGCCGCGTGATCCAGGAGACGTCGCGGCAAATCGCCGGCAGGAATCGAAATTTTGGTGGCCGAAACGATTGATTTTCGACTTGGAAACGGCAGCCGATCGCCTCGGCGAGTAAACGATGAGCGCCTCTGAGTGCCGATTTCGAAAAGTGGTCATATAAGCGATTCTGATACCTGGGCGGAATGTTATGGCCGTTTTACCGAAGGCGTGTCAGAATCCGTGCGCTCGGGAGCCGCTGCGGCCCTCCGGAGCGGAATCAGGGCGTCGGACCGAAAATCTCCGAGTCCGGGCCAGGGCCGACCAGGTCGGAGTGCAGATTCGGAATTGGGGCCTCGCGGGTAGTTCCGATCACCGGCGAGGAAATATCCACGTTTTACAAAAGTGGTGCGAAAATCGCGTGTACTAGTACACACGCCACGAGGTGGCATTTCGGGCGCCGGGCTCGAAATTTCACGAGACTGCCGTATTCTCGACCGGCTCGGAGAGGCGATTCCGAAGAGTGGTCACATAAGCGATTCTGATACCCGGGCGGAATGTTATGCCCATTCTTCCATAGAAGGGGTGGGAGCAATCCGTCCGGGGTGGCGAAATCGGCCATTTTCCCGCGCACTCGTTTACGACGCGGGTAGGAGCCGTCGGGCCGCGTCGACGGCGACCTTCGACCGCCGAGAAGGGCCGATTTGAAAAAAATGCGACCTTCGACCTCGGAGGAGCCGTGTGATCCATGAGACGTCGCGGCAAAAAAATGCGAATCGCCGGCAGGAATCGAAATTTTGGAGGCCGAAACGATGGATTTTCGACTCGGAAACGGCGTCCGATTACCTGCGGCAATCGTGCGCGACGAGCGCCTCTGAGTGCCGATTCCGAAAAGTGGTCATATAAGCGATTCCGATACCCGGGCGGAAAGTTATGGCCGTTTTACCGAAGGCGTGTCGGAATCCGTGCGCATCGGGAGCCGCTGTCGCCCTCCGGGAGCGGAATCCGGGCGCCGGACCGGAAATCTCCGAGCCCGGCCCAGGGCCGACCGGGTCGGAGTGCCGATTCGCAATTGGGGCCTCGCAGGCGGTTCCGATCACCGGGCGAGGAAATATCCACGTTTTACCGAAGTGGTGCGAAAATCGGTGTATTAGTACACACGCCCCGAGGTGGCATTTCGGGCGCCGGGCTCAGAATTTCGCGAGACTGCCGCCTCCTCGACCGGCTCGGAGAGGCGATTGCGAAGAGTGGTCACATAAGCGATTCTGATACCCGGGCGGAAAGTTATGCTCATTTCTTCCGTAGAAGGGGGGTGGGAGCAATCCGTCATGGGTGGCGAAATCGGCCATTTTTGCGCGCACTCGTTTACGACGCGGGTAGGAGCCGTCGGGCCGCGTCGACGGCGACCTTCGACCGCCGAGAAGGGCCGATTCTGAAAAAAATGCGACCTTCGACCTCAGAGGAGCCGCGTGATCCAGGAGACGTCGCGGCAAATCGCCGGCAGGAATCGAAATTTTGGTGGCCGAAACGATTGATTTTCGACTTGGAAACGGCATCCGATCGCCTCGGCGAGTAAACGCGACGAGCGCCTCTGAGTGCCGATTTCGAAAAGTGGTCATATAAGCGATTCTGATACCCGGGCGGAAAGTTATGGCCGTTTACCGAAGGCGTGTCAGAATCGTGCGCATCGGGAGCCGCTGCGGCCCTCCGGGAGCGGAATCAGGGCGTCGGACCGGAAATCTCCGAGTCCGGCCAGGGCCGACCAGGTCGGAGTGCAGATTCGGAATTGGGGCCTCGCGGGTAGTTCCG
Source organism: Colocasia esculenta (assembly GCA_014218235.1). Classification (NCBI taxonomy): domain Eukaryota; kingdom Viridiplantae; phylum Streptophyta; class Magnoliopsida; order Alismatales; family Araceae; genus Colocasia; species Colocasia esculenta. The sequence goes on along the minus strand of JACBKR010000130.1, from coordinate 49,004 downwards.
ATCACCCGGCGAGGAAATATCCACGTTTTACAAAAGTGGTGCGAAAATCGGTGTACTAGTACACACACCCGAGGTGGCATTTCGGGCGCGGGCTCGAAATTTCACGAGACTGGCGTATTCTCGACCGGCTCGGAGAGGCGATTCCGAAGAGTGGTCACATAAGCGATTCTGATACCCGGGCGGAATGTTATGCCCATTTCTTCCCTAGAAGGGGTGGGAGCAATCCGTCCGGGGTGGCGAAATCGGCCATTTTCCCGCGCACTCGTTTACGACGCGGGTAGGAGCCGTCGGGCCGCGTCGACGGCGACCTTCGACCGCCGAGAAGGGCCGATTTGAAAAAAATGCGACCTTCGACCTCGGAGGAGCCGTGTGATCCATGAGACGTCGCGGCAAAAAAATGCGAATCGCCGGCAGGAATCGAAATTTTGGAGGCCGAAACGATGGATTTTCGACTCGGAATCGGCGTCCGATTACCTGCGGCGATTACGGACGACGAGCGCCTCTGAGTGCCGATTCCGAAAAGTGGTCATATAAGCGATTCCGATACCGGGCGGAAAGTTATGGCCGTTTTACCGAAGCGTGTCGGAATCCGTGCGCATCGGGAGCCGCTGTCGCCCTCCGGGAGCGGAATCCGGGCGCCGGACCGGAAATCTCCGAGCCCGGCCAGGGCCGACCGGGTCGGAGTGCCGATTCGCAATTGGGGCCTCGCAGGCGGTTCCGATCACCGGGCGAGGAAATATCCACGTTTTACCGAAGTGGTGCGAAAATCGGTGTATTAGTACACACGCCCCGAGGTGGCATTTCGGGCGCCGGGCTCAGAATTTCGCGAGACTGCCGCCTCCTCGACCGGCTCGGAGAGGCGATTGCGAAGAGTGGTCACATAAGCGATTCTGATACCCGGGCGGAAAGTTATGCTCATTTCTTCCGTAGAAGGGGGGTGGGAGCAATCCGTCATGGGTGTCGAAATCGGCCATTTTTGCGCGCACTCGTTTACGACGCGGGTAGGAGCCGTCGGGCCGCGTCGACGGCGACCTTCGACCGCCGAGAAGGGCCGATTCTGAAAAAAATGCGACCTTCGACCTCAGAGGAGCCGCGTGATCCAGGAGACGTCGCGGCAAATCGCCGGCAGGAATCGAAATTTTGGTGGCCGAAACGATTGATTTTCGACTTGGAAACGGCATCCGATCGCCTCGGCGAGTAAGCGCGACGAGCGCCTCTGAGTGCCGATTTCGAAAAGTGGTCATATAAGCGATTCTGATACCCGGGCGGAAAGTTATGGCCGTTTTACCGAAGGCGTGTCAGAATCCGTGCGCATCGGGAGCCGCTGCGGCCCTCCGGGAGCGGAATCAGGGCGTCGGACCGGAAATCTCCGAGTCCGGGCCAGGGCCGACCAGGTCGGAGTGCAGATTCGGAATTGGGGCCTCGCGGGTAGTTCCGATCACCCGGCGAGGAAATATCCACGTTTTACAAAAGTGGTGCGAAAATCGGTGTACTAGTACACACGTCCCGAGGTGGCATTTCGGGCGCCGGGCTCGAAATTTCACGAGACTGGCGTATTCTCGACCGGCTCGGAGAGGCGATTCCGAAGAGTGGTCACATAAGCGATTCTGATACCCGGGCGGAATGTTATGCCCATTTCTTCCCTAGAAGGGGTGGGAGCAATCCGTCCGGGGTGGCGAAATCGGCCATTTTCCCGCGCACTCGTTTACGACGCGGGTAGGAGCCGTCGGGCCGCGTCGACGGCGACCTTCGACCGCCGAGAAGGGCCGATTTGAAAAAAATGCGACCTTCGACCTCGGAGGAGCCGTGTGATCCATGAGACGTCGCGGCAAAAAAATGCGAATCGCCGGCAGGAATCGAAATTTTGGAGGCCGAAACGATGGATTTTCGACTCGGAAACGGCGTCCGATTACCTGCGGCAATCGTGGGCGACGAGCGCCTCTGAGTGCCGATTCCGAAAAGTGGTCATATAAGCGATTCCGATACCCGGGCGGAAAGTTATGGCCGTGTTACCGAAGGCGTGTCGGAATCCGTGCGCATCGGGAGCCGCTGTCGCCCTCCGGGAGCGGAATCCGGGCGCCGGACCGGAAATCTCCGAGCCCGGCCCAGGGCCGACCGGGTCGGAGTGCCGATTCGCAATTGGGGCCTCGCAGGCGGTTCCGATCACCGGGCGAGGAAATATCCACGTTTTACCGAAGTGGTGCGAAAATCGGTGTATTAGTACACACGCCCCGAGGTGGCATTTCGGGCGCCGGGCTCAGAATTTCGCGAGACTGGCGCCTCCTCGACCGGCTCGGAGAGGCGATTGCGAAGAGTGGTCACATAAGCGATTCTGATACCGGGCGGAAAGTTATGCTCATTTCTTCCGTAGAAGGGGGGTGGGAGCAATCCGTCATGGGTGCGAAATCGGCCATTTTTGCGCGCACTCGTTTACGACGCGGGTAGGAGCCGTCGGGCCGCGTCGACGGCGACCTTCGACCGCCGAGAAGGGCCGATTCTGAAAAAAATGCGACCTTCGACCTCAGAGGAGCCGCGAGATCCAGGAGACGTCGCGGCAAATCGCCGGCAGGAATCGAAATTTTGGTGGCCGAAACGATTGATTTTCGACTTGGAAACGGCATCCGATCGCCTCGGCGAGTTAATGCGACGAGCGCCTCTGAGTGCCGATTTCGAAAAGTGGTCATATAAGCGATTCTGACACCCGGGCGGAAAGTTATGGCCGTTTTACCGAAGGCGTGTCAGAATCCGTGCGCATCGGGAGCCGCTGCGGCCCTCCGGGAGCGGAATCCGGGCGTCGGACCGGAAATCTCCGAGTCCGGGCCAGGGCCGACCAGGTCGGAGTGCAGATTCGGAATTGGGGCCTCGCGGGTAGTTCCGATCACCCGGCGAGGAAATATCCACGTTTTACAAAAGTGGTGCGAAAATCGGTGTACTAGTACACACGTCCCGAGGTGGCATTTCGGGCGCCGGGCTCGAAATTTCACGAGACTGGCGTATTCTCGACCGGCTCGGAGAGGCGATTCCGAAGAGTGGTCACATAAGCGATTCTGATACCCGGGCGGAATGTTATGCCCATTTCTTCCCTAGAAGGGGTGGGAGCAATCCGTCCGGGGTGGCGAAATCGGCCATTTTCCCGCGCACTCGTTTACGACGCGGGTAGGAGCCGTCGGGCCGCGTCGACGGCGACCTTCGACCGCCGAGAAGGGCCGATTTGAAAAAAATGCGACCTTCGACCTCGGAGGAGCCGTGTGATCCATGAGACGTCGCGGCAAAAAAATGCGAATCGCCGGCAGGAATCGAAATTTTGGAGGCCGAAACGATGGATTTTCGACTCGGAAACGAACCGATTACCTGCGGCAACGTGGGCGACGAGCGCCTCTGAGTGCCGATTCCGAAAAGTGGTCATATAAGCGATTTCGATACCCGGGCGGAAAGTTATGGCCGTTGTTACCGAAGCGTGTCGGAATCCGTGCGCATCGGGAGCCGCTGTCGCCCTCGGGAGCGGAATCCGGGCGCCGGACCGGAAATCTCCGAGCCCGGCCCAGGGCCGACCGGGTCGGAGTGCCGATTCGCAATTGGGGCCTCGCAGGCGGTTCCGATCACCGGGCGAGGAAATATCCACGTTTTACCGAAGTGGTGCGAAAATCGGAGTCTAGTACCACGCCCCGAGTGGCATTCGATAGTGATCATATGGGATCGATACCCGGGCGGAAAGTTATGGCCGTTTTACCGAAGGCGGTGTCAGAATACGTGCGCACGGGAGCCGCTGCCGCCCTCCGGGAGCGTAATCTGGCGCGGAACGGAAATCTCCGAGTCGGGCCAGGGCCGAAGGGTCGGAGTGCATATTCGGAATTGGGGCCTCGCGGGCGGTTACGATCAAGGGGGGGGAAAAATATCCACGTTTTTCCGAAGTGGTGCGAAAATCGGGTACAGTACCACGCCCCAAGGTGGCATTTCGAGCGCGGCTCCAAATTTCGTGAGATTGGCGTCTTCTCGACGGCTCGGAGAGCGATTCAGAAGAGTGGTCACATAAGCGATTTTGATACCCGGGCGGAGAAGGATGCCCCTCCGATTCTGGGAGCAATCCGTAAGGGTGGCGAAATCGGCATTTTCCCGCGCACTCGTTTACGAGCGGGGGTAGGAGATGTCAGGAGCGTCGCGGCAAATCGCCGGCAAGAATCGAAATTTTGGTGGCCGAAACGATTGATTTTCGACTTGGAAACGGCATCCGATCGCCTTGAAAGTAATGGCGACGAGGGCCTCTGAGTGCCGATTCCGAAAAGTGGTCATATAAGCGATTCTGATACCCGGGCGGAAAGTTATGGCCGTTTAGCTTTTACCGAAGGCGTGTCAGAATCCGTCGGCATCGGGAGCCGCTGCGGCCCTCCGAGAGCGGAATCAGGGCGTCGGACAGGAAATCTCGAGCCCGGCCAGGGCCGACCGGTCGGAGTGCAGATTCGGAATTGGGGCCTCACATCGGTTTGATCACCAGGCGAGGAAATATCCACGTTTTACCGAAGTGGTGCGAAAATCGTGTACTAGTACAAACGCCCAGAGGTGGCATTTCGGGCGCCGGGCTCGAAATTTCCCGAGACTGACATCTTCTCGACCGGCTCGGCGAACGATTCCGAAGAGTGGTCACATAAGCGATTCTGATACCCAGGCGGAAAGTTATGGCAATGTCTTCCGTAGAAGGGGTGGGAGCAATCCGTCAGGGGTGGCGAAATCGGCCATTTTCCGCGCGCACTCGTCGTTTACGACGCGGGTAAGGAGCCGTCGGGCTGCGTCGACGGCGACCTTCGACCGTCGAGAGGGCCGATTCTGAAAACAATGCGACCTTCGACCATAGAGGAGCCGTGTGATCATGGAGATGTCGCGGCAAAAAAACAGGAATCGCCGGCAGGAATCGAAATTTTGGTGGCCGAAACGATTGATTTTTGACTCGAAAACGGCATCCGATCACCTCTTCATTCGAGGGCGACGAGCGCCTCTGAGTGCTGATTCCAAAAAGTGGTCATATAAGCGATTCATATGCCCGGCGGAAAGTTATGGCCGTTTTACCGAAGGCGTGTCGGAATCCGTGCGCATCGGGAGCCGCTGCGGCCCTCCGGGAGCGGAATCCGGCTCCGGACAAGAAATCTCCGAGTCCCAGCCCATGGCCGACCGGGTCGGAGTGTCGATTCGGAATTGGAGCCTCGCGGACGGTTCCAATTACCAGGCGAGGAAATATCCATGTTTTACCGAAGTGGTGCAAAAATCGGTGTACTAGTACACACTCCCCGAGGTGGCATTTCGGGCGCCGGGGTCGGAATTTCACGAGGCTGGGTCTTCTTGACCGGCTCGGAGGAGAGACGATTTCTAAGAGTGGTCACATAAGCGATTCTGCACCCGGGCGGAAAGCTATGCCATTTCTTCTATAGAAGGGGGTGGGAGCAATCCGTCAGAAATGCCGAAAATCGGCCATTTTCGCGCGCACGTTCGTTACGACGCGGGTAGGTAGAGAGGCATCGGGCAGCGTCGACGCGCTTCGACCGCAGAGAGAAGGGCCGATTTTGAAAAAATGTGACCTTCGACCTCAGAGGAGCTGCGTGATCCAGGAGGAGACGTCGTGGCAAAAAATGTAATTCGCCGGCAGGAATCGAAATTTTGTGGGCGAAACGATTGATTTTGGACTCGGAAACGGCATCCGATCGCCTCGGCAATTATCCACGACGAGCGCCTCTGAGTCCCGATTTCGAAAAGTGGTCATATAAGGGATCTGATACCGGGCGGAAAGTTATGGCCGTTTTACCGAAGCGTGGCAGAATTGTGCGCATCGGGAGCCGCTGCCGCCCTCCGGGAGCGGAATCCGGGCGCCGGACAGGAAATCTCCTACGAGTCCGGCTCAGGGCCGACTGGGTCGGAGTGCAGATTCGGAATTAGGGCCTCGCAGGCGGCTCCGATCATCGGGCGAAGAAGAAATACCCACGTGTTTACCGAAGTGGTGCGAAAATCGATGTTTGTACTACCACATGCCCTAGGTGGCATTCGGGCGACGGACTCGAAATTTCACGAGACTGGTGTCTTCTCGACTGGATCGAAGAGACGATTCTGAAAGTGGTCATAAGCGATTCTGATACCGGGCGGAAAGTTATGCCCATTTCTTCCGTAGAAGGAGTGGGAGCAATCCGTCAGGGGTGGCGAAATCGGCCATTTTCCCGCGCACTCGTTACGACGCGGGTAGGAGCAGTCGGGCCGCGTCGACGACGACCTTCGACCGCCGAGAAGGGCCGATTCTAAAAAAATCTGACCCTCGACCTCAGAGGAGCCGTGTGATCCAAGAGACGTCGCGGCAAAAAAACGTGAATCGCCGGCAGGAATCAAAATTTTGGTGGCCGAAACGATTGATTTTCGACTCGAAAACGGCGTCCGATCACCTCGGCATCGACGTCGACGAGCACCTTGAGAGTGCGATTCCAAAAGTGGTCATATTAGCGATTCCGATGCCGGGCGGAAAGTTATGGTCGTTTTACGGAGGGCGTGTCGGAATCCAGTGCGCATCGGGAGCGCTGCCGCCCTCTGGGAGCCGAATCCGGGCGCCGGAAAGGAAATCTCCGAGTCCAGCCCATGGCGACGGGGTCGGAGTACCGATTCGGAATTGGGCCCTCGCGGGCGGTTCCGATCATCGGGCGAGAAATATCCACGTTTTACCGAAGTGGTACGAAAATAGGTGTACTAGTACACACGCCCCGAGGTGGTATTCGAGCGCCGGGCTCGAAATTTCACGAGACTGGCGTCTTCTTGACCGGCTCAGAGAGACGATTCCGAAGAGTGGTCACATAAGCGATTCTGATACCAGGGCGGAATGTTATGCCCATTCTTCGGTAGAAGGGAGTGGGAGCAATCCGTCAGGGGTGGCGAAATCAGCCATTTTCTCGTGCACTCGTTTACGACGCGGGGAGGAGCCGTCGGGCCACGTCGACGGCGACCTTCGACCGCCGAGAAAGACCGATTCTGAAAAAAATGCGACCTTTGACCACAGAGGAGCCGCGTGATCCAGGGGACGTCGCGGCAAAAAAATGCAAATCGTCGGCAGAAATCGAAATTTTGGTGGCCGAAACGATTGATTTTTGACTCAGAAACGGCATCGATCGCCTCGGCAACTAAATGCGATGAGCGCCTCTGAGTGCTGATTTCAAAAAGTTGTCATATAAGCGATTCTAATACCCGGGCGGAAAGTCATGGCCGATTTACCAAAGGCGTGTCAGAATCCGTGTGCATCGGGAGCCGCTGCCGCCTCGGGAGCGGAATCCGGGCGCCGGACCGGAAATCTCTGAGTCCAGCCCAGGGCCGACCGGGTCGGAGTGCAGATTCGGAATTGGCGCCTCGCGGGCGGTTCGGATCACCGAGCGAGGAAATATCCACGTTTTACCGATGTGGTGCGAAAATCGGCGTACTAGTACACACGCCCCGAGGTGGCATTTCGGGCGCTGGGCTCGGAATTCCACGAGACTGGCGTCTTCTCGACCGGCTCGGGAGACGATTAAGAAGAGTGGTCACATAAGCGATTCTGATACCCGGGCGGAAAGTTATGCCCATTTCATCCGTAGAAGGGGGTGGGAGCAATCCGTCAGGGGTGGCGAAATCGGACATTTTCGCGCGCACTCATTAACGACGCGGGTAGGAGCCGTCGGGCCGCGTCGACGGCGACCTTCGACCGCCGAGAAGGGCCGATTATGAAAAAAACGCGACCTTCGACCTCAGAGGAGCCGTGTGATCCAGGAGACGTCGCGGCAAAAATACGCAAATCGCCGGCAGGAATCGAAATTTTGGTGGCCGAAACGATTGATTTGAGACTCGAAAACGGCGTCCGATCGGTCTCAACAATTGAGGGCAACGAGCGCCTCTGAGTGCCGATTCCAAAAAGTGGTCATAGAAGCGATCCGAGGCCCGGGCGGAAATTTATGGCGGTTTTACGAAGGCGTGTCGGAATCCGTGCGCCGGGAGACGCTGCCGCCCTCCGGGAGCGGAATCCGGGCGCCGGATAGGAAATCTCCGAGTCCAGCCCAGGGCCGACCGGGTCAGAGTGCCGATTCGGAATTGGAGCCTCGCGGGCGGTTTCGACACGGGCGAGGAAATATCCACGTTTTACCGAAGTGGTGCAAAAATCGGTGTGCTAGTACACACGCCCGAGGGGCATTTCGGGCGCCGGTGTTGGAATTTCACGAGACTGGCGTCTTCTCGACCGGCTCGGAGAGACGATTCCGAAGAGTGGTCACATAAGCGATTCTGATACCCGGGCGGAATGTTTTGCCCATTTCTTCTGTAGAAGGGGGTGGGAGTAATCCGTCAGGGGTAGCGAAATCGGACATTTTCGCGCGCACTCGTTTACGACGCGAGTAGGAGCGTCGGCCGCGTCGATGGCGACCTTCGACTGCCGAGAAGGGCGATTCTGAAAAAAATGTGACCTTCGACCTCAGAGGAGCCGTGTGATCCAGGAGACGTCGCGGTAAAAAAACGAGAATCGCCGGCAGGAATCGAAATTTTGGTGGCCGAAATGATTGATTTTCAACTCGGAAACGGCATCCGATCGCCTCGAAAATGAGAGGCGACGAGGCCTCTGAGTGCCGATTTTGAAAAGTGGTCATATAAGCGATTCTGATACCCGGGCGGAAAGTTATGGTCGTTTTACCGAAGGCGTGTCAGAATCCGTGCGCATCGGGAGCCGCTGCCGCCCTCCGGGAGCGGAATCCGAGCGCCGGACCGGAAATCTCCGAGTCCGGCCCAGGGCCGACCGGGTCAGAGTGCAGTTTCAGAATTGGGGCCTCGCGGGCGGTTCCGATCACCGAGCGAGGAAATATCCACGTTTTACCGAAGTGTGCAAAAATCGGTGTTACTAGTACACACGCCACGAGGGTGGCATTTCGGGCGCCAGGCTCGAAATTTCACGAGCCAAGCGTCTTCTCGACGGCTCGAAGAGACGATTCCGAAGAGTGGTCACATAAGCGATTCTGATACTCGGGCGGAAAGTTATGCCCATTTCTTCCGTAGAAGGGGTGGGAGCAATCAGTCAGGGGTGGCGAAATCGGTCATTTTCGAGCGCACTCGTTTACGAACGGGGTAGGAGCCGTCGGGCCACGTCGACGGCGACCTTCGACCGCGAGAAGGGCGATTCTGAAAAAAATGTGACCTTCCAAATTTTGGTGGCCGAAATGATGATTTTCGACTCGGTAATGGCATCTGATCGCCTCGGAAATTAAAAGCGACGAGGCCTCTGAGTGCCGATTTCGAAAAGTGGTCATATAAGCGATTTTGATACCCGGGCGGAAAGTTATGGCGTTTTACTGAAGGCGTGTCAGAATCCGCGCGCATCGGGAGCCGCTGCCACCCTCCGGGAGCAGAATCAGGGCGCCGGACCGGAAATCTCTGAGTCCGGCCCTGGGCCGACCGGGTCAGAGTGCAGATTCGGAATTGCGGCCTCGCGGGCGGTTCCGATCACGGGACGAGGAAATATCCACATTTTACCGAAGTGGTGCGAAAATCGGGGTACTAGTACACACGCCTCGAGGTGGCATTTCGGGAGCCGGGCACGAAATTTCACGAGACTGGCGTCATCTCGACCGTCTCAGAGAGACGATTCCCAAGAGTGGTCACATAAGAGATTCTGATACCCGGGTGGAAAGTTATGCCCATCTTCCGTAGAAGGGGTGGGAGCAATCCGTCAGGGGTGGCGAAATCGGCCATTTTCCCGCGCACTCGTTTACGACGCGGGTAGGAGCCGTCGGGCCGCGTCAATGGCGACCTTCGACCGCCGAGAAGAGCCGATTCTGAATAAAATGGGACATTCGACCTCAGAGAGCCGTGTGATCCAGGAGACTTCGCGGTAGAAAAACGCGAATCGCCGTCAGGAATCGAAATTTTGGTGGCCGAAATGATGATTTTCTACTCGGAAACGGCATCCGATCGGCTCAAAAATGAGTGGCGACCAGGCCTCTGAGTGCCGATTTCGAAAAGTGGTCATATAAGCGATTCTGATACCGGGCAGAAAGTTATGGCCGTTTTACCGAAGGCGTGTCAGAATCCGTGCGCATCGGGAGCCGCTGCCGCCCTCCAGGGGCGGAATCCGAGCGCGGACCGGAAATCTCCGAGTTGCAGCGACGTCTCCTGGTTCACACGGCTCCTATGAGGTCGAAGGTCGCATTTTTTTCAGAATCAGCCCTTCTCGGCGGTGGAAGGTCGCCGTCGACGCGGCCCGACGGCTCCTACCCGCGTCGTAAACGAGTGGCGCTGGAAAATGGCGATTTCGCCACTCCTGACGGATTGCTCCCACCCTTTATACAGAAGAAATGGGCATAACTTTCCGCCCGGGTATCAGAATCGCTTATGTGACCACTCTTCGGAATCATCTCTCCGTGCCAGTAGAGAAAACGCCAGTCTCGTAAATTTCGAGCCCGGCGCCTGAAATGCCACCTCGGAGCGTGTGTACTAGTACACCTATTTTCGCACCACTTCGATAAAACATCGATATTTCCGCGCCCGGGGATCGGAACCGCCCGCGAGGCCCCAATTCCGAATCTGCACTCCGACCCGGTCGGCCCTCGGCCGGACTCGGAGATTTCTGGTAAGGCGCCCGGATTCCGCTCCCAGAGGGTGGCAGCGGCTCCCGATGCGCACGGATTCTGACACGCCTTCGGTAAAACGGTCATAACTTTCCGTCCGGGTATCGGAACAGATTATATGACCACTTTTTGGAATGGGCACTCAGAGGCGCTCGTCGCCTTTGTTTGCCGAGGCGATCGGACATCGTTTCCGAGTCGAAAATCAATCGTTTCGGCCACCAAAACCTCGGTTCCTGCCGGCGATTCGCATATTTTCCCGCGACGTCTCATGGATCACGCGGCTCCCCTGTGGGGCTGCCGATCACAGTCGTCCCTTCTCGGCAGTCGAAGGTCGCCGTCGACGCAGCCCGACGGCTCCTCCCCGCGTCGTAAACGACCGGGCGCGGAGAAAATAGCCGATTTCGCCACCCCTGACGGATTGCTCCCACCCCTTCTACGGAAGAAATGGGCATAACTTTCGCCCGGGTATCAGAATCGCTTATGTGACCACTCTTCGGAATCGTCTCTCCGAGCCGGTCGAGAGACGCTAGTCTGGTGAAATTCCGAGCCCGGCGCCCGAAATGCACCTCGGGGGGTGTGTACTAGTACACCAATTTTTGCACCACTTCGGTAAAACGTGGATATTTCCTCGCCCGGTGATCGGAACCGCCCGCGTGGCCCCAATTCCGAATCAGCCGTCAAACCCGGTCGGCCCTGGGCCGGACTCGGTAATTTTCTGTCCGGCGCCCAGATTCCGCTCTCGGAGGGCGGCAGCGGCTCCCGATTCGCACGGATTCCGACACGCCTTCGGTGAAACGGCCATAACTTTCCGCCCGGGCATCGAATCTCTATATGACCACTTTTCGGAATCGGCACTCAAAGGCGCTCCACGCCCTTGATTGTCGAGGCGATCGGACGCCATTTTCGAATCGAAAATCATCGTTTCGGCCACCAAAATTTCGATTCCTGCCGGCGATTCGCGTTTTTTTGTCGCGACGTCTCCTGGATCACACGGCTCCTATGAGGTCGAAGGTCGTGTTTTTTTAGAATCAGCCCTTCTCGACGGTTGAAGGTCACCATCGACGCGGCCCGACGGCTCCTACCGTGTCGTAAACGTAAAACGAATGTGCGCGGGAAAATGGCCGATTTCGCCACCCCTGACGGATTGCTCCCACCCCTTTTACAGAAGAAATGGGCACAACATTCGCCCGGGTATCAGAATCGCTTATGTGACCATCCTTCGGAATCATATCTCCGAGCCGGTCGAGAAGTCGCCAGTCTCGTGAAATTCCGAGCCCGGCGCGCCCGAAATGCCACTTCGGTAAACCGTAGATATTTCCTCGCCCGGTGATCGGAACTGCCCGCGAGGCCCCAATTCCGAATCGGCACTCTGACCCGGTCGGCCCTGCGATGGACTCGGAGATTCCTGTCCGGCGCCCGAATTCCGCTCCCGGAGGGCGGCATCGGCTCCCGATGCGCACAGATTCCGACACGCCTTCGGTAAAACGGCCATAACTTTCCGCCGGGCATCGGAATCGCTTATATGAACACTTTTCGGAATCGGCACTTAGGGCGCTCCTCCGCATGATTGCCGAGGCGATCGGACGCCATTTTTGAGTCGAAAATCAATCGTTTCGGCCACCAAAATTTCAATTCCTGCAGGCGATTCGCATTTTTTGTCGCGACGTCTTCTGGATCACACGGCTCCTCTGAGGTCGAACGTCACAATTTTTTCAGAATTGGCCCTTCTCGGCGATCGAAGGTCACCGTCGACGCGCCCCGACGGGCCTACCCGCGTCGTAAACGAGTGCGTGGGAAAATGGCCGATTTCGCCACCCCTGACGGATTGCTCCCACCCCTTTTACAGAAGAAATGGGCTGACTTTCCGCCCGGGTATCAGAATCGCTTATGTGACCACTCTTCAGAATCGTCTCTCCGAGCCGGTCGAGAAGACGCCAGTCTCATGAAATTTCGAGCCCGGTGCCTGAAATGACACCTCGGGGCGTGTGTACTAGTACACCGATTTTCGCACCACTTCGGTAAAACGTGGATATTTTCGCCCGGTGATCGGAACCACCCGCGAGGCCCCAATTCTGAATCTGCACTCCGACCCGGTCGGTCCTGGCCGGACTCGGAGATTGCGGTCCGGCGCCCGGATTCCGCTCCCGGAGCGCGCAGCGGCTCCCGATGCGCATGGATTCTGACACGCCTTCGCCTATCAGAATCCCTTATATGACCACTTTTCGAAATCGGCACTAAGAGGCACTCATCGCCTTTGACTGCCGAGGCGATCGGACACCGTTTTCGAGTCGAAAATCAATCGTTTCGGCCACCAAAATTTCGATTCCTGCCGGCGATTCACGTTTTTTACCGTGACGGTCTCCTGGATCACATGGCTCCTCTTAGGTCGAAGGTCGCGTTTTTTTTAGAATCGGCCATTCTCGGCGGTCGAAGGTCACCGTCGACCCGGCCCGACGGCTCCTACCCGCGTCGTAAACGAGTGCGCAATTTCCGCCCGGGTATCAGAATCGCTTATGTGACCACTCTTCGGAATCGTCTCTCCGAGCCGGTCGAGAAGACGCCAGTCTCGTGAAATTTGGAGCCCGGCGCCTGAAATGCCACCTCGGGGCGTGTGTACTAGTACACCGATTTTTGCACCACTTTGGTAAAACGTGGATATTTCCTCGCCCGGTGATCGGAACGCCTGCAAGGCCCCAATTCCGAATCGGCACTCCGACCTGGTCGGCCCTGGGCTGGACTCGGAGATTTCCTGTCCGGCGCTCGGATTCCGCTCCCAGAGGGCGGCAGTGGCTCCCAATGCGCACGGATTCCGACACACCTTCGATAAAATGGCCATAACTTTCCGCCGGGCATCGGAATCGCTTACATGACCACTTTTTGGGATCGGCACTCAGAGGCGCTCGTTGCCACTGATTGCCGAGGCGATCGGTCGCCATTTCTGAGTCTAAAATCAATCGTTTCGGCAACCGAAATTTCAGTTCCTGCCGGCGATTCGCATATTTTTGTCGCGACGTCTCCTGGATCACGCGGCTCCCCTGCGGGGCTGCCGCCCACAGTCGCCCTTCTCGGAGGTCGAAGGTCACCGTCGATGCGGCCCGACGGCTCCTCCCCGCGTCGTAAACGATAGTGCGCGCGAAAATGGCCGATTTCGCCACCCCTGACGGATTGCACCCACCCCCTTCTATGGAAGAAATGGACATAACTTTCTGCCCGGGTATCAGAATCGCTTATGTGACCACTCTTCGGAATCGTCTCTCCGAGCCGGTAGAGAAGACGCCAGTCTCGTGAAATTTCGAGCCCGGCGCCCGAAATGCCACCTCGGGGCCTGTGTACTAGTACACCGAGTTTCGCACCACTTCGGTAAAACGTGGATATTTCCTCGCCCGGTGATCGGAACTGCCCGCGAGGCCACAATTCCGAATCTGCACTCCGACCGGTCGGCCCTGGGCCAGACTCGGAGATTTCCAGTCGGCGCCCGGATTTCGCTCCGGAGGGCGGCAGCGGCTCCCGATGCGCACGGATTCTGACACGCCTTCGGTAAAACGGCCATAACTTTTCGCCCGGGTATCGGAATCGCTTGTATGACCACTTTTCGAAATCGGCACTCAGAGGCGCTCGTCCGTTTCAATTGCCGAAGCGATCGGATGCCATTTTCGAGTCGAAAATCAATCGTTTGGCCACCAAAATTTCGATTCCTGCCGGCAATTTGCGTTTTTTTGCCGCGACGTCTCCTGGACCACGCAGCTCCTCTGAGGTCGAAGGTCAATTTTTTTCAGAATCGGCCCTTCTCGGCGGTCGAAGGTCACTGTCGACGCGGCCCGACGGCTCCTACCCGCGTCGTAAACGACGACGAGCGTGCGCGGGAAAATGGCCGATTTCGCCACCCCTGACGGATTGCTCCTACTCCCTTCTACGGAAGAAATGGGCATAACTTTCCGCCCGGGTATCAGAATCGCTTATGTGACCACTCTTGGGAATCATCTCTCCGAGCCGGTCGAGAAGACGTTCCGCTCCCGGAGGGCGGCAGCGGCCCAATGCGCACGGATTCTGACACGCCTTCGGTTAAAAAGGACATAACTTTCCGCCGATCACAGTCGTCCCTTATCGGCGGTCGAAGGTCGCCGTCGACGGGGCCCGACGGCTCCTCCCCGCGTCGTAAACGAGTGCGCGCGAAAATGGCCGATTTCGCCACCCCTGACGGATTGCTCCCACCCCCTTCTACGGAAGAAATGAGCATAACTTTCCGCCCGGGTATCAGAATCGCTTATGTGACCACTCTTCGGAATCGTCTCTCTGAGCCGGTCGAGGAGACGCCAGTCTCGTGAAATTGTGACCCCGGCGCCCGAAAATGCAACCTCGGGGCGTGTGTACTAGTACACGATTTTTGCACCTCTTCGGTAAAACGTGGGAATTCCTCGCCGGTGATCGGAACCGCCCGCGAGGCCCCAATTCCGTATCAGCTCTCCAAACGGTCGCCCTGGGCCAGACTCGGAGATTTCTTGTCCGGCGCCAGATTCCGCTCTCGGAGGCGGCAGCGGCTCCCGATGCGCACGGATTCCGACACGCTTCGGGGAAAACGGCCATAACTTCCTCCCGGTCATCGGAATCGCTTATATGACTACTTTTCAGAATCGGCACTCAGAGGCGTTCGTCGCCCTTGATTGCTGAGGCGATCGGACGCCATTTTCGAGTCGAAAATCAATCGTTTCGGCCACAAAAATTTCGATTCTGCCTGCGATACGCATTTTTTTTTACCGCGACGTCTCCTATATCACACGGCTCCTCTGAGGTCGAAGGTTGCATTTTTTCAGAATCGGCCCTTCTCGGCGGTCGAAGGTCGCCGTCGACGCGGCCCGACGGCTCCTCCCCGCGTCGTAAACGAGTGCGCTCGAAAATGTCCGATTTCGCCACCCCTGACGGATTGCTCCACCCCTTCTACGGAAGAAATGGGCATAACTTCCGCACGGGTATCAGAATCGCTTATGTGACCACTCTTTGGAATCGTCTCTCCGAGCTGGTCGGGAAGACGCCAGTCTCGTGAAATTATGACCCCGGCGCAGAAATGCCACCTCGGGGCGTGGGTACTAGTACACCGATTTTTGCACCACTTCGGTAAAATGTGGATATTTCCTCGCCCGGTAATCGGAACCGCCCGCGAGGCCCCAATTCCGAATCGACACTCCGACCCGGTCGGCCCTGGGCTGGACTCGGAGATTCCTGTCCGACGCCCGGATTCCGCTTCCGGAGGGCGGCAGCGGCTCCGATGCGCACAGATTCCGACACGCTTCGGTTAAAACTGCCATAACTTTCTGCACGCGCATCGGAATCGCTTATATGACCACTTTTTGGAATCGACACTCAGAGGAGCTCGTCGCCCTCGATTGCTGACGCGATCGGATGCTGTTTTCGAGTCGAGAATCAATCGTTTCGACCAACAAAATTTCGATTCCTGCCGGGTGATTCGTGTTTTACCGCGACGTCTCTTGGATCACACGGCTCCTATGAGGCCAAGGTCGTGTTTTTTTCAGAATCGGCCCTACTCGGCGGTCGAAGGTCACCGTCGACGCGGCCCGACGGCTCCTAACCGTGTCGTAAACGAGTGCGTGCGAAAATGGTCTATTTCGCCACCCTGACGGATTGCTCCCACCCCTTCTACGGAAGAAATGGGCATAACTTTCCGCCCGAGTATCAGAATCGCTTATGTGACCACTCTTCGGAATCATCTCTCCAAGCCGGTCGAGAAGATGCTAGTCTCGTGAAATTTTGAGCCAGGCGCCCGAAATGCCCCTCGGGGCGTGTGTACTAGTACACCGATTTTCGCCCACTCGGTAAAATGTGGATATTTCCTCGCCCGATGATCGGAAACCGCCCGCGAGGCCCCAATTCCGAACTCTGCACTCCGACCGGTCGGCCCTGGGACAGACTCGGAGATTTCCGGTCCGGCGCCGGATTCCGCTCCCGGAGGGCCGGCAGCGGCTCCCGATGCGCACGGATTCTGACACGCGTCGGTTTAAAACGGCCATAACTTTCCGCCCGGGCATCGGAATCAATTATATGACCACTTTTTGGAATCGACACTTAGAGGCGCTCGTCGCCGTTGGTTGCCGAGGCGATCGGACGCCATTTCTGAGTCGAAAATCAATCGTTTCGGCCACCGAAATTTTGGTTCATGCTGGCGATTCTCATATTTCTGCCGCGACATCTCCTGGATCACGTGGCTCCCCTGCGGGGCTGCCGCCCACAGTCGTCCCTTTTCGGCGGTCATAGGTCGCCGTCGACGCGGCCCGACGGCTCCTCCACGCGTCGTAAATGAAGTGCGCGCGAAAATGGCTGATTTCGCCACCCTTGACGGATTGCTCCCACCCCCTTCTACGGAAGAAATGGGCATAAACGTTCCGCCCGGGTATCAGAATCGCTTATGTGACCACTCTCAGAATTGTCTCTCCGAGCCGGTCGAGAAGACGCCAGTCTCATGAAATTTTGAGCCCGGCGACCGAAACGCCACCTCGGGGCGTTTGTACTAGTACACCGATTTTCTCACCACTTCGGGTAAACGTGGATATTTCCTCGCCCGGTGATCGGAATTGCCCGCGAGGCCCCAATTCCGAATGTACACTCCGACCCGGTCGGCCCTGGGCCGGACTCGGAGATTTCCTGTCCGGCGCCCAGATTCCGCTCTCGGAGGGCTGCAGCGGCTCCCGATGCGCACGGATTCCGACACACCTTCGGTAAAACGGCCATAACTTTCCGCCCGGGCATCGGAATCGCTTATATGACTACTTTTCAGAATCGGCACTCAGAGGCGCTCGTCGCCCTTGATTGCCGAGGCGATTAGACGCCATTTTCGAGTCGAAAATCAATCGTTTCGAACACCAAAATTTCAGAATCGGTCCTTCTCGGTGGTCGAAGGTCGCCGTCGACGCGGCCCGACGTCTCCTACCCACGTTGTAAACGAGTGCGCTCGAAAATGACCGATTTCGCCACCCATGATGGATTGCTCCCACCCCCTCTACGGAAGAAATGGGCATAACTTTCCGCCCGAGTATCAGAATTGCTTATGTGACCACTCTTCGGAATCGTCTCTCCGAGCCGGTCGAGAAGACGCTAGTCTCATGAAATTTTGAGCCCGGCGTTCGAAATGCCACCTCGGGGCGTGTGTACTAGTACACCGATTTTCTCACCACTTCGGTAAAACGTGGATATTTCCTCGCCCGGTGATCGGAATTGCCCGCGAGGCCCCAATTCCGAATGTACACTCCGACCGGTCGGCCCTGGGCCGGACTCGGAGATTTCGGTCCGGCGCCCGGATTCCGCACCCGGAGGGCAGGGCAGCGGCTCCCGATGCGCACGGATTCTGACACGCCTTCGGTAAAACGGCCATAACTTCCTCCCGGGTATCAGAATCGATATATGACACTTTTCGAAATCGGCACTCAGAGGCGCTCGTCGCCTTCAATTTACTAGGCGATCGGATGCCGTTTCCAAGTGGAAAATCAATCATTTTGGCCACCAAAATTTTGATTCTTGCCGGTGATTTGCGTTTTTTTGCCGCGACGTCTCCTGGATCACGCAGCTCCTCTGAGGTCGAAGGTCACGTTTTTTTCAGAATCGGCCTTTCTCGGAGGTAGAAGTTCGCTGTCGACGCGGCCCGACAGCTCCTACTCGCGTCGTCACGACGAGTGTGCGCGCGAAAATGGCCGATTTCGCAACCCTGACGGATTGCTCCCACCCCTTCTACGGAAGAAATAGGCATAACTTTCCGCCGGGGCATCAGAATCGCTTATGTGACCACTCTTCGGAATCGTCTCTCCGAGCCGGTCGAGAAGACGCCAGTCTCGTGAAATTTCGACCGTGACGCCTGAAATGCCACCTCGGGGCGTGTGTACTAGTACACTGATTTTCGCACCACTTTGGTAAAACGTGGATATTTCCTCGCCCGGTGATTGGAACCGCCCGCGAGGCCCCAATTCTGAATCTGCACCCCGATCGGTCGGCCCTGGGCTAGACTCGGAGATTTCTAGTCCGGTGCCCAGATTCCGCTCCCGGAGGGCGGCAGCGGTTCCCGATGCGCACGGATTCCGACACGCCCTCGGTAAAACGGCCATAACTTTCCACCCGGACATCGGAATAGCTTATATGACGACTTTTTGGAATCGACACTCAGAGGCGCTCGTCGCCAATCATTGCCGAGGCGATCGGACGCCGTTTCTGAGTCGAAAATCAATCGTTTCGACCACCGAAATTTTGTTCATGCTGGCGATTCGCATATTTCTGCCGCGACGTCTCCTGGATCACGCGGCTCCCCTGCGGGGCTGCCGCCCACAGTCGTCCGTTTTCGGCGGTCGAAAGTCGCCGTCGACGTGGCCCGACGGCTCCCCCCCGCGTCGTAAAAGAGTGCGCGCGAAAATGGCCGATTTCGCCACCCTTGACGGATTGCTCCCCCCCCTTCTACGGAAGAAATGGGCATAACGTTCCGCCCGGGTATCAGAATCGCTTATGTGACCACTCTTCAGAATTGTCTCTCCGAGCCGGTCGAGAAGACGCCAGTCTCATGAAATTTTGAGCCCGGCGACCGAAACGCCACCTCGGGGCGTTTGTACTAGTACACCGATTTTCTCACCACTTCGGTAAAACGTGGATATTTCCTCGCCCGGTGATCGGAATTGCCCACGAGGCCCCAATTCCGAATGTACACTCCGACCGGTCGGCCCTGGGCCGGACTCGGAGATTTCCGGTCCGGCGCCCGGATTCCGCACTCGGAGGGCGGCAGCGGCTCCCGATGCGCACGGATTCTGACACGCCTTCGGTAAAACGGCCATAACTTTCCTCCCGGGTATCAGAATCGATTATATGACACTTTTCGATATCGGCACTCAGAGGCGCTCGTCGCCTTCAATTTACTAGGCGATCGGATGCGTTTCCGAGTCGAAAATCAATCATTTTGGCCACCAAAATTTTGATTCTTGCCGGTGATTTGCGTTTTTTTGCCGCGACGTCTCCTGGACCACGCAGCTCCTCTGAGGTCGAAGGTCACGTTTTTTTCAGAATCGGCCTTTCTCGGAGGTAGAAGTTCGCTGTCGACGCGGCCCGACAGCTCCTACTCGCGTCGTCAACGAGTGCGCGCGAAAATGGCCGATTTCGCAACCCCTGACGGATTGCTCCCACCCCTTCTACGAAGAAATAGGCATAACTTTCCGCCCGGGCATCAGAATCGCTTATGTGACCACTCTTCGGAATCGTCTCTCCGAGCCGGTCGCGAGAGAAGACGCCAGTCTCGTGAAATTTCGACCGTGACGCCTGAAATGCCACCTCGGGGGTGTGTGTACTAGTACCGATTTTTCTCACCACTTGGTAAAACGTGGATATTTCCTCGCCCGGTGATTGGAACCGCCCGCGAGGCCCCAATTCTGAATCTGCACTCCGATCCGGTCGGCCCTGGGGTAGACTCGGAGATTTCCAGTCCGGTGCCCAGATTCCGCTCCCGGAGGGCGGCAGCGGTTCCGATGCGCACGGATTTTTGGAATCGGCACTCAGAGGCGCTCGTCGCCTCCATTGCTGAGGCGATGGATGCCGTTTTCGAGTCGAAAATCAATCGTTTCGACCACCAAAATTTTGATTCCTGCGGCGATTCGTATTTTTTTGCCGCGACGTCTCCTGGATCACGCAGCTCCTCTGAGGTCGAAGGTCAAGTTTTTTTCAGAATCATCCCTTCTCGGCGGTCGAAGGTTTCCATCGACACGGCCCGACGGCTCCTACCCGCATCGTAAACGAGTGCGCGCGAAAATGGCCGATTTCGCCACCCCTGACAGATTGCTCCCACCCCTTCTACGGAGAAATGGGCATAACTTTCCGCCCGAGTATCAGAATCACTTATGTGACCAGTTTTTGGAATCGTCTCTCCGAGCCGGTCGAGAGGAGGACGCAGTCTCGTGAAATTCTTACCCCGGCTCCCGAAATGCCAACTCGGGGCGTGTGTACTAGTACACTGATTTTTGCACCACTTTGGTAAAACGTGGATATTTCTTCGCCCGGTGATCGGAACCGCCCGCGAGGCCCCAATTCCGAATCGGCACTCCGCCCTGGTCGGCCCTGGGTTGACTCGGAGATTTCCTGTCCGGCTCCCGAATTCTGCTTCGGAGGGCGGCAACGGCTCCCGATGCGCTCAGATTCCGACACACCTTCGGTAAAACGGCCATAACTTTCCGCCCGGGCATCGGAATCGCATATATGACCACTTTTTAGAATCGGCACTCAGAGGCGCTCGTTGCCCTAAATTGCCAAGGCGATCGGACGCCGTTTCCGAGTCAAAAATCAATCATTTCGGCCACCGAAATTTCGATTCCTGCCGGTGATTTGCATATTTTTACCACGACGTCTCCTAGATCACGCGGCTCCCCTGCGGGGCTGCCGCCCACAGTCGTCCCTTCTCGGCGGTCGAAGGTCGCCGTCGACGCGACCCGACGTCTCCTCCCGCGTCGTAAACGAGTGCGCGCGAAAATGGCCGATTTCGCCACCCCTGACGGATTGCTCCCACCCCCTTCTACGGAAGAAATGGGCATAACTTTCCGCCCAGGTATCAAAATCGCTTATGACCACTCTTCGGAATTGTCTCTCTGAGCTGGTCGAGAAGACGCCAGTCTCGTGAAATTTCGAGTCCGGCGGCGAAATGCCACCTCGGGCGTGTTGTATTAGTACAACGATTTTCGCAGCACTTCGGTAAAATGTGGATATTTCCTCGCCCGGTGATCGGAACCGCCCGCGAGGCCCCAATTCCGAATCTGCACTCCGACCCGGTCGGCCCTAGGCCAGACTCGGAGATTTCGGTCTGGCACCAGGATTCCGCACCCAAAGGGCGGCAGCGGCTCCCGATCCGCACGGATTCTGACACGCCTTCGGTAAAACGGCGATAACCATCCGCCCGGGTATCAGAATCACTTATATGACCACTTTTCGAAATCAACATTCAGAGGCGCTCGTCGCCTTCGATTGCCGAGTGATCGGATGCCGTTTCCAAGTCGAAAATCAATCGTTTCGGCCACCAAAATTGATTCCTGCCTGCGATTTACGTTTTTTTCCGCGACGACTCCTGGATCACGCTGCTCCTCTGAGGTCGAAGGTCGCATTTTTTCAGAATCGGCCCTTCTCGGCGATCGAAGGTCGCCGTCGACGCGGCCCGACGGCCTCCTACCCGCGTCGTAAACGAGTGCGTGCGAAAATGGCTGATTTCGCCACCCCTGACGGATTGCTCCCACCCCTCTACGGAAGAAATGGGCATAACTTTCCGCCCGGGTATCAGAATCGCTTATGTGACCACTTTTCCGAATCGTCTCTCCTAACCGGTCGAGAAGACGCCAGTCTCGTGAAATTCCAACCCCGGCGCCCAAAATGCCACCTCGGGGCGTGTGTACTAGTACACCGATTTTTGCACCACTTCGGTAAAACGTGGATATTTCCTCGCCCGGTGATCGGAACCGCCCGCGAGGCCCCAATTCGGAATCGGCACTCCGCCCCGGTCGGCCTTGGGCTGGACTCGGAGATTTCCTGTCCGCCGCCCGGATTCTGCTCCCGGAGGGCGGCAGCGGCTCCCGATGCGCACGGATCCGACACGCCTTCGGTAAAACGGCCATAACTTTCCGCCCGGGCATCGGAATCGCTTATATGACCACTTTTTGGAATCGGCACTCAGAGTCGCTCGTCTCCCACAATTGCCGAGGTGATCGGACACCTTTCCGAGTCAAAATCAATCATTTCGGCCACCGAATTTTAGTTCCTGCCGGTGATTCGCATATTTTTGCCGCGACGTCTCCTGGATCACCCGGCTCCCCTGCGGGGATGCCGCCCACGTCGCCCTTCTCGGTGGTCGAAGGTCGCCGTCGACGCGGCCCGACGGCTCCTCCCCGCGTCGTAAACGAGGTGCGCGCGAAAATGGCCGATTTCGCCACCCCTGACGGATTGCTCCAACGCCCTTCTACGGAAGAAATGGGCATAACTTTCCCCGGTATCAGAATTGCTTGTGTCACCACTCTTCGGAATCGTCTCTCCGAGCCAGTCGAGAAGACTAGTCTCGTGAAATTTCGAGCCTGGCGCCAAAATGCCACCTCGGGGCGTGTGTACTAGTACACCGATTTTCGCACCACTTCGGTAAAACGTGGATATTTCCTTCGCCCGGTGATCGCAACCGCCCGCGAGGCCTCAATTCTGAATCTGCACTCCGACCCGGTCGGCCCTGGGCCAGACTCGTGATTTCCGGTCCGGCACCGGATTCCGCTTCTGGAAGGCGGCAGCGGCTCCCGATGCGCACGGATTCTGACACGCCTTCGGTAAAACGGCCATACTTCCGCCCGGGTATCAGAATCGCTTATATGACCACTTTTCGAAATTAGCACTCAGAGGCGCTCGTCGCTTTTGATTGCCGAGGCGATCGGATGCCGTTTCCAAGTCGAAAATCAATCGTTTTGGCCACCAAAATTTCGATTACTGCCGGCGATTTACGTTTTTTTGCCGCTACGTCTCCTCGATCACGCGGCTCCTCAGAGGTCGAAGGTCGCATTTTTTTTCAGAATCGGCCCTTCTCGGCGATCGAGGTCCCGTCGACGCGACCCGACAGCTCCTCCCCGCGTCGTAAACGAGTGCGCGCGAAAATGGCCGATTTCGCCACCCCTGACGGATTGCTCCCACCCGCTTCTACGGAAGAAATCGGCATAACTTTCCGCCCAAGTATCAGAACGCTTATGTGACCAGACTTCGGAATCGTCTCTCCGAGCCGGTCGAGAAGACGCCAGTCTCGTGAAATTCTTACCCGGTGCCAAAATGCCACCTCGGGGCGTGTGTACTAGTACACCAATTTTTGCACCACTTCGGTAAAACGTAGATATTTCCTCGCCCGGTGATCGGAACCGCCCGCAAGGCCCCAATTCCGAATCGGCACTCCGACCCGGTCGGCCCTGGGCTGGACTCGTGAGATTTCCTGTCCGGCGACCGGATTCCGCTGCCGGAGGGCGGCAGCGCTCCCGATGTCACGGATTCGACACGCCTTCGGTAAAACGGCCATAACTTTCTGCCCGGGCATCGGAATCGCTTATATGATGACTTTTTGGAATCGGCACTCAGAGCTGCTCGTCGCCTTGTACTGCCGAGGCGATCGGACACCGTTTTCGAGTCGAAATCAATTGTTTCGGCCACCGAAATTTCGTTCCTACGGTGATTCGCATATTTTGCCGCGACGTCTTCTGGATCACGCGGCTCCCCTGCGGGGCTGCCGCCCAAGTCGTCCCTTCATCGGGGGTCGAAGGTCGCCGTCGACTGGCCCGACGGCACCTCCCCGCTCGTAAACGAGGCCGCGAAAATGGCCGATTTCGCCACCCCTGACGGATTGCTCCCACCCCCTTCTACGGAAGAAATGGCGTAACTTTCCGCCCGGGTATCAGAATCGCTTATGTGACCACTCTTCGGATCGTCTCTCCGAGCCGGTCGAGAAGACTCTAGTCTCGGAAAATTTCGAGCCTGGGCCCGTAATGCCACCTCGTGGAGTGTGTACTAGTACACCGATTTTTGCCACCACTTCGGTAAAACATGGATATTTCGTCGCCGGTGATCGGAACCGCCCGCGAGACCCCAATTCCGAATTTGCACTCCGACCCGGTCGGCCCTGGGCCGGACTCGGAGATTTCCGGTCCCGTCACCCGGATTCTGCTCCCGAGGGCTGCAGCGGCTCCCGATGCGCACGGATTCCGACACGCCTTCGGTAAAACGGCCATAACATTCCGCCTGGGCATCGGAATCGCTTATATGACCACTTTTTAGAATCGGCACTCAGAGGCGCTCGTCGCCTTGTATTGCCGAGGCGATCGGACGCCGTTTTCGAGTCAAAAATCAATTGTTTCGGCCACCAAAATTTCGGTTCCTGCGGTGATTCGCATATTTTGCCATGACGTCTCCTGGATCACGCGGCTCCCCTGCAAGGCTGCCGCCACAGTCGTCCCTTCTCGGCGGTCGAAGGTAGCCATCGACGTGCCTGACGGCTCCTCCCCGCGTCGTAAATGAGTGCGCGCGAAAATGGTCTATTTCGCCACCCCTGACGGATTGCTACAACCCCCTTCTACGGAAGAAATGGGCATAACTTTCCGCCCGGTATCAGAATCGCTTATGTGACCACTCTTCGGAATCGTGTCTCCGAGCCGGTCAAGAAGACGCCAGTCTCGTGAAATTTCGAGCCCGGCGCCCGAAATGCCACCTCGGGGCGTGTGTACTAGTACACCAATTTTCGCACCACTTCGGTAAAATGTGGATATTTCCTCGCCCATTGATCGGAACTGCCCGCGAGGCCCCAATTCCAAATCTGCACTCCGACCCGGTCGGCCCTGGGCTGGACTCGTAGATTTCCGGTCCGGCACCCGGATTCCGCTTCCGGAAGGCGGCAGCGGCTCCCGATGCGCACGGATTCTGACACGCCTTCGGTCAAACGGCCATAACTTTCCGCCCGGGTATCAGAATCGCTTATATGACCACTTTTTGAAATAAGCACTCAGAGGCGCTTGTCGCGTTCGATTGCCGAGGCCATCGGATGCCGTTTCCAATCGAAAATCAATCGTTTCGGCCACCAAAATTTCGATTCCTACTGGCTATTTGTGTTTTTTTGCCGTGACGTCTCGTGGATCACGCGGCTCCCCTGCGAGGCTGCCACCCACATTCGTCCCTTCTCGGCGGTCGAAGGTCGCCGTCGACGCGGCCCGACGGCTCCTCCGCTCGGAAACGAAGACGGTGCGCGCGAAAATGGCCGATTCGCCACCCCTGACGGATTGCTCCCACCCCCTGCTACAGAAGAAATGGCATAACTTCCCGCCCGGGTATCAGAATTGCTTATGTGACCACTCTTCGGAATCGTCTCTCCGAGCCGGTCGAGAAGACGCGAGTCTCGTAAAATTCCGAGCCCGGCGCCCGAAATGCCACCTCGGGGCGTGTGTACTAGTACACCGATTTTCGCACCACTTCGGTAAAACGTGGATATTTCCTCGCCCGGTGATCGGAACCACCCGCGAGGCCCCATATCTGAATCAGCACTCCAACCCGGTCGGCCCTGGGCCGGACTCCGAGATTTCCTGTCCGGCGCCCAGATTCCGCTCTCGGAGGGCGGCAGCGGCTCCCGATGCGTACGGATTCCGACACGCCTTCGGTAAAACGGCCATAACTTTCTGCCCGGGTATCAGAATCGCTTATATGACCACTTTTTAAATCAGCACTCAGAGGCGCTCGTCGCAAGTAATAGCCGCGGCAATCGGATGCCGTTTCTAAGTCGAAAATCAATCGTTTCGGCCACCAAAATTTCGATTCCTGCTGGCGATTCGCGTTTTTTTGTCGCGACGTCTTCTGGATCACACGGCTCCTCTGAGGTCGAAGGTCGCGTTTTTTTCAGAATCGGCCCTTCTCGGCGGTCGAAGGTCGCCGTCGAAGCGGCCCGACGGCTCCTACCCGCGTCGTAAACGAGTGCGGGGGAAAATGGCCGATTTCGCCAACCTGACGGATTGCTCCCACCCCTTCTACGGAAGAATGGGCATAATATTCCGCCGGGTATCAGAATCGCTTATGTGACCACTCTTCGGAATCGTCTCTCCGAGCCGGTCGAGAAGACACCAGTCTCGCGAAATTTTAGCATGGTGCCCTAAATGCCACCTGGGGGCGTGTGTACTAGTACACCGATTTTTGCACCACTTCGGTAAAACGTAGATATTTCCTCGCTCGGTAATCGGAACCGCCCGCGAGCCCCAATTCCGAATCTGCACTCCGACCGGTCGGCCCTGGGCCGGACTTGGAGATTTCCGTCCGGCACCCGGATTCTGCTCCCGGAGGGCGACAGCGGCTCCCGATGCGCATGGATTCTGACACGCCTTCGGTAAAGGCCATAACTTTCCGCCCGGTGTAAGAATCGCTTATATGACCACTTTTCGAAATCAACACTCAGAGGCGCTCGTCGCCTTCGATTGTCGAGGCGATCGGATGCCGTTTCTAAGTCGAAAATCAATCGTTTCGGCCACCAAAATTTCGATTCCTGCCGGCGATTTGCGTTTTTTTGCCGCGACGTCTCTTGGATCACGCGGCTCCTCTGAGGTCAAATGTCGCATTTTTTTCAGAATCGGCCCTTCTCGGTGGTCGAAGGTCGCCGTGGACGCGGCCCGACGGCTCCTACCCGCGTCGTAAACGAGTGCGCGCGAAAATGGCCGATTTCGCCACCCCTGACGGATTGCTCCCACCCCCTTCTACGGAAGAAATGAGCATAACTTTCCGCCGGGTATCAGAATCGCTTATGTGACACTCTTCCGAATCGTCTCTCCGAGCCGGTCGAGAAGACGCCAGTCTCGTGAAATTTCGACGCCGGCGTCCGAAATGTCACCTCGGGGCGTGTGTACTAGTACACTGATTTTTGCACCACTTCGGTAAAACGTGGATATTTCCTCGCCCGGTGATCGGAACCGCCCGCGAGGCCCCAATTCCAAATCGACACTCGACCCTTTCGGCCCTGGGCTAGACTCGGAGATTTCCTGTATGGCACCCGGATTCCACTCCCGGAGGGCGGCAGCGGTTCCCGATGCACACGGATTCCGACACGCCTTCGGTAAAGCGGCCATAACTTTCCGCCCGGGAATCGGAATCGCTTATGTGACCACTCTTCGGAATCAATTGTTTCGGCCACCGAAATTTTGGTTCCTGCCGGTGATTCGCATATTTTTGCCGCGACGTCTCCTGGATCACGTGCTCCCCTGCGAGGCTGCCGCCCACAGTCGTCCCTTCTCGGCGGTCGAAGGTCGCTGTCGACGCCGCTCGACGGCTCCTCCCCGCGTCGTAAACGAGTGCGCGCGAAAATGGCCGATTTCGCCACCCCTGACGGATTGCTCCCACCCCCATCTACGGAAGAAATGGGCATAACTTTCCGCCCGGGTATAGAATCGGTTATGTGACCACTCTTCGGAATCGCCTCTCCGAGCCGGTCGAGAAGACGCCAGTCTCGTGAAATTCCGACCTCGGCGCCCAAAATGCCATCTGGAGGCGTGTGTACTAGTACACCGATTTTTGCACAACTTCGGTAAAACACGGATATTTCCTCGCCCGGTGATCGGAACCGCCCGCGAGGCCCCAATTCCGAATCGGAACTCCGTCCCGGTCGGCCCTGGGCTGGACTCGGAGATTTCCTGTCCGGCGCCCGGATTCCGATCTCGGAGGGCGGGCAGCGCTACTGATGCGCACGGATTCCGACCGCCTTCGGAAAACGGCCATAATCGGCACTCAGAGGCCTCGTCGCCCTCGATAGTCGAGGCAATCAGACGCCAGTTTCGAGTCGAAAATCAATTGTTTCGGCCACTGAAATTTCGGTTCCTGCCGGTGATTCGCATATTTTTGCCGCGACGCTCCTGGCACGTGGCTCCCCTGCTGGGCTGCCGCCCACAGTCGTCCCTTCTCGGCAGTCGAAGGTCGACGTCGACGCGGCCCGACGGCTCATCCACGTCGTAAATGAAGTGCGCGCGAAAATGGCCGATTTCGCCACCCCTGACGGATTGCTCCCACCCCCTTCTACGGAAGAAATGGGCATAACTTTCGCCCGGGTATCAGAATCGCTTATGTGACCACTCTTCGGAATCGTCTCTCCGAGCCGGTCTAGAAGACGCCAGTCTCGTGAAATTTCGAGCCCGGCGCCCGAAATGCGACCTCGGGGCGTGTGTACTAGTCCACCAATTTTCGAACCACTTCGGTAAAACGTGGATATTTCCTCGCTCGGTGATCGGAACCGCCCGCGAGGCCCCAATTCCGAATCTGCACTCCGACCCGGTCGGCCCTGGGCTGGACTCGGAGATTTCCTGTCCGGCGCCCGGATTCCGCTCCCGGAGGGCGGCAACAGCTTCCGATGCGCACGGATTCCGACACGCCTTCGGTTAAAACGGCCATAACTTTCGCCCGGAAATCGGAATCGCTTATATGACCACTTTTTGGAATCGGCACTCAGAGGCGCTCTTCGACCCCAATTTCCGAGGCGATCGGACGCAGTTTCCGAGTCGAAAATCAATTGTTTCGGCCACCAAAAATTTGGTTCCTGCCGGTGATTCGCATATTTTTGCTGCGACGTCTCCTGGATCACGCGGCTCCCCTGCGGGGCTGCCGCCCACAGTCGTCCTTCTCGGCGGTCGAAGGTCGCCGTCTACGTGGCTCGACGGCTCCTCCCCGCGTCGTAAACGAGTGCGCGCGAAAATGGCCGATTTCGCCACCCCTGACGGATTGCTCCCACCCCCTTCTACGGAAGAAATGGGCATAACATTCCGCCCGGGGATCAGAATCGCTTATGTGACCACTCTTCCGAATCGTCTCTCCGAGCCGGTCGAGAAGACGCCAGTCTCGTGAAATTCCGACCTCGGCGCCCGAAATGCCATCTGGGGGTGTGTGTACTAGTACACCGATTTTTGCACAACTTCGGTAAAACACGGATATTTCCTCGCCCGGTGATCGGAACTGCCCGCTAGGCCCCAATTCCGAATCGGCACACCGTCCGGTCGGCCTGGGCTGGACTCGCAGATTTCTGGTCCGGCGCCCGGATTCCGCTCTCGGAGGGCGGCAGCAGTCTGGGGGGGGGCAGCAGTCGGATGCGCACGGATTCCCACACGCCTTCGATAAAACGGACATAACTTTCTGCCCGGGCATCGGAATCACTTATATGACCACTTTTTGTAATTGGCACTCAGAGGCGCTCGTCGCCCTCGTTAGCCGAGGCAATCGGACGCCGTTTCCGTGTCGAAAATCAATTGTTTCGGCCACTGAAATTTCGGTTCCTGCCGGTGATTCGCATATTTTTGCCGCGACGTCTCCTGGATCACGCGGCTCCCCTGCGGGGCTGCCGCCCACAGTCGTCCTTCTCGGGGGTCGAAGGTCGCCGTCTACGTGGCTCGACGGCACCTCCCCGCGTCGTAAACGAGTGCGCGCGAAAATGGCCGATTTCGCCACCCCTGACGGATTGCTCCCACCCCCTTCTACGGAAGAAATGGGCATAACTTTCCGCCCGGGGATCAGAATCGCTTATGTGACCACTCTTCCGAATCGTCTCTCCGAGCCGGTCGAGAAGACGCCAGTCTCGTGAAATTCCGACCTCGGCGCCCGAAATGCCATCTGGGGGTGTGTGTACTAGTACACCGATTTTTGCACAACTTCGGTAAAACACGGATATTTCCTCGCCCGGTGATCGGAACTGCCCGCTAGGCCCCAATTCCGAATCGGCACACCGTCCCGGTCGGCCCTGGGCTGGACTCGCAGATTTCTGGTCCGGCGCCCGGATTCCGCTCTCGGAGGGCGGCAGCAGCTCCGGATGCGCACGGATTCCCACACGCCTTCGATAAAACGGACATAACTTTCTGCCCGGGCATCGGAATCACTTATATGACCACTTTTTGTAATTGGCACTCAGAGGCGCTCGTCGCCCTCGTTAGCCGAGGCAATCGGACGCCGTTTCCGTGTCGAAAATCAATTGTTTCGGCCACTGAAATTTCGGTTCCTGCCGGTGATTCGCATATTTTTGCCGCGACGTCTCCTGGATCACGCGGCTCCCCTCTGGGGCTGCCGCCCACAGTCGTCCCTTCTCGGCAGTCAAAGGTCGACGTCGACGCGGCTTGACGGCTCCTCCCCGCGTCGTAAATAAGTGCGCGCGAAAATGGCCGATTTCGCCACCCATGACGGAATCTCCGAGTCCAGCCCAAGGCCGACCGGGTCGGAGTGCCGATTCGGAATTGGGGCCTCCCGGGCGGTTCCGATCACCGGGCGAGGAAATATCCACGTTTTACCGAAGTGGTGCGAAAATCGGTGTACTTAGTACACACGCCCCGAGGTGGCATTTCGGGCACGGGCTCAGAATTTCACGAGACTGGCGTCTTCTCGACCGGCTCAGAGAGACGATTCCGAAGAGTGGTCACATAAGCGATTCTGATACCCAGGCGAAAAGTTATGCCCATTTCTTCTGTAGAAGGGGGTGGGAGCAATCCGTCAGGGGTGGCGAAATCGGCCATTTTCGCGCGCACTCGTTTAAGACGCGAGGAGGAGCCGTCGGGCCGCGTCGACAGCGACCTTCGACCGCGAGAAGGAATGACTGTGGGCGGCATCCCCGCAGGGGAGTCACGTGATCCAGGGGACGTCGCGACAAAAATATGCGAATCGCCGGCAGGAACCGAAATTTCGGTGGCCGAAACGATTGATTTTCGACTCGAAAACGGCGTTCGATCGCCTCGCCAATTAAGAAGGACGAGCGCCTCTGAGTGCCGATTCCAAAAAGTGGTCATATAAGCGATTTCAATGCCCGGGCGGAAAGTTATGGCCGTTTTACCGAAGGCGTGTCGGAATCCGTGCACATCGGGAGCCGCTGCCGCCCTCCGGGAGCGGAATCCGGGCGCCGAAAAGGAAATCTCCGAGTCCAGCCCAGGACCGATCGGGTCGGAGTGCCGATTCGGAATTGGGGCCTCGTGGGCGGTTCGATCACCGGGTGAGGAAATATCCACGTTTTACCGAAGTGGTGCAAAAATCGGTGTACTTGTACACACGCCCCGAGGTGGCATTTCGGTCGCCGGGGTCAAAATTTCACGAGACTGGCGTCTTCTCGACCGGCTCGGAGAGACGATTCCGAAGAGTGGTCACATAAGCGATTCTAATACCCGGGCGGAAAAGTTATGCCCATTTCTTCCGTAGAAGGGGGTGGGAGCAATCCGTCAGGGGTGGCGAAATCGGCCATTTTCGCGCGCACTCGTTTACGACGCGGGTAGGAGTCGTCGAGCCGCGTCGACGGCGACCTTCGACCTCCGAGAAGGGCCGATTCTGAAAAAAATGCGACCTTCGACCTCAGAGGAGCCGCGTGATCCAGGAGACGTCGCGGAAAAAAACACAAATCGCGGCAGGAATCGAAATTTTGGTGGCCGAAACGATTGAATTTTGACTCGAAAACGGCATCCAATCACCTCGGCAACCAAGCATGACGAGCGCCTCTGAGTGACGATTTCGAAAAGTGGTCATATAAGCGACTTTGATACCCGGTCGGAAAGTTATGGCCGTTTTACCGAAGGCGTGTCAGAATCCGTGCGCATCGGGAGCCGCTGCCGCCCTCTAGGATCGAAATCCGGGCGCCGGACAGGAAATCTCCGAGTCCAGCCCAGGGCCGACCGGGTCGGAGTGCAGATTCAGAATTGGGGCCTCTCGGGCGGTTCCGATCACCGGGCGAGGAAATATCCATGTTTTACCGAAGTGGTGAGAAAATCGGTGTACTAGAGTACACACGCCCGAGGTGGCATTTCGGGCGCCGTGCTCAAAATTTCACGACACTAGCGCTTCTCGACCGGCGTGGAGAGACGATTCGAAGAGTGGTCACATAAGCGATTCTGATACCCGGGCGAAAAGTTATACCATTTCTTCCGTAGAAGGGGGTGGGAGCAATCCGTCAAGGGTGGCGAAATCGGACATTTTCGCGCGCACTCGTTTACGACGCCGAGAAGGGCTGATTCAAAAAAAAATGCCACCTGCGACCTCAGAGGAGGGTGGATCCAGGAGACGTCGCGGCAAAAAAAACGCGAATCGCGGCAGGATTCAAAATTTTGGTGGCCGAAACGATGACTTTCGACTCGAAAATGGCGTCCGATCGCCTCGGCAATAAAGGTCGACGAGCGCCTCTGAGTCGAGATTCCGAAAAGTGGTCATATAAGCGATTCGATGCCCGGGCTGAAAGTATGGCCGTTTACAGAAGGCGTGTCAGAATCCGTGTGCATCGGGAGCTGCTGTCCCTCCGAAAGCGGAATCTGGGCGCCGGACAGGAAATCTCCGAGTCTGGCCCAGGGCGACCGGGTTGGAGTGCTGATTCGAAATTGGGGCCTCGCGGGCGGTTCCGATCACGGGCGAGGAAATATCCATGTTTTACGAGTGGTGTGAAAATCGGTGTACTAATACACATGCCCGAGGTGGCATTTTGGGCGCTGGGCTCGGAATTTCACGAGACTGGCGTCTTCTCGACTGGCTCGGAGAGACGATTCCGAACAGTGGTCAACATAAACGATTCTGATACCCGGGCAGAAAGTTATGCCCATTTCTTCCGTAGAAGGGGGTGGGAGCAATCCGTCAGGGGTGGCGAAATCGGCCATTTTCGCGCGCATCGTTTACGACGCGGGGAGGAGCCGTCGGGCCGGTCGAAGGCGACCTTCGACCGCCAAGAAGGGACGACTGTGGGCGGCAGCCCGCACGGGAGCCGCGTGATCAGGAGACGTAGCGGCAAAAATATGCGAATCGCCGGCAGGAACCAATATTTAGTGGCCGAAACGATTGATTTTCGAATCGGAAACGGCGTCCGATCGCCTCGAAAATTAGAGTGACGAGCGCCTCTGAGTGCGATTCCAAAAAGTGGTCATATAAGCGATTCCGATGCCCGGGCAGAAAGTTATGACCGTTTACTGAAAGCGTTGTCGGAATCCGTGCGCATCGGGAGCCGCTGCCGCCTCCGAGAGCGGAATCGGGCACCGGACAGGAAATCTCCGAGTCTGGCCCAGGGACGACGGGTGGTTGGAGTGCTGATTCGAAATTGGGGCCTCGCGGGCGGTTCCGATCACAGGGCGAGGGGAATATCCACATTTTACCGAAGTGGTGCGAAAATCGGTGTACTAGTACACAGCCCCGAGGTGGCATTCGGGCGCCGCTCGAAATTCACGAGACTGGCGTCTTCTAGACTGGCTCGGAGAACGATTCCGAAGAGTGGTCACATAAGCGATCTGATACCGGGCGGAATGTATGCCCATTTCTTCGTAGAAGGGGGGGTGGGAGCAATCCGTCAGGGGTGGCGAAATCGGCATTTTCGCGCGCACTCGTTTACGACCGCGGGGAGGAGCCAGCCACGTCGACGGCGACCTTCGACGCCGAGAAGGGACGAGTGTGGGCGGCAGCCCCGAGGGGAGCCGCGTGATCCAGGAGACGTCGCGGCAAAAAATATGCGAATCGCGGCAGGAACCAAAATTTTGGTGGCCGAAACGATGATTTTCGACTCGAAAACGACGTCTGATCGCCTTGGCAATTGACAACGACGAGCGCCTCTGAGTGCCGATTCCAAAAAGTGGTCATATAAGCGATTCGATGCCCGGAGGAAAGTTATGGTTGTTTTACCGAAGGCGTGTCGGAATCCGTGTGGATCGGGAGCCGCTGCCGCCCTCCAGGAGCAGAATCGGGCGCCGTACAGGAAATCTACGAGTCCGCCGAGGGCCGACGGGTCGGAGTGCCGATCAGAATTAGGGCCTCGCGGGCAGTCCGATCACCGGGCGAAGGAAATATCTACTTTTACCGAAGTGGTGCAAAAATCGGTGAACTCGTACACACATCCGAGGGTGGGCATTTCGGGCGCCGGGGTCAGAATTTCACGAGACTGGCGTCTTCTCGACCGGCTCGGAGAGACGATGCGAAGAGTGGTCACATTAGCGATTCTGATACCGGGCAGAAAGTTATGCCATTTCTCCGTAGAAGGGGGTGGGAGCAATCCTCAGGGGTGGCGAAATACGGCCTTTTTCGCGCGCACTCGTTTACGACGCGGGTAGGAGCCATCGGGCCGCGTCGACGGCGACCTTCGACCGCCGAGAAGGGCAGATTCTGAAAAAAATGCGACCTTTGACCTCAGAGGATCCGTGTGATCCAGGAGACGTCGCGGTAAAAAAAACGTGAATCGCCGGCAGGAATCGAAATTTTGGTGGCCGAAATGATTGATTTTCGACTCGGAAAACGGCGTCCGATCATCTCGACAACTAAAAGCGACGAGCGTCTCTGAGTGCCGATTCCAAAAAGTGGTCATATAAGTGATTCTGATGCCCGGCGGAAGTTATGGCCGTTTTACCGAAGGCGTGTTGGAATCCGTGCGCATCGGGAGCCGCTGCCCCTCCGGGAGCGGAATCGGGCGCCGAACAGGAAATCTCCGAGTCCAGCCCAGGGCCGACCGGGTCAGCGGCGTGCTGATTCGGAATTGGGGCCTCCGGGCGGATCCGATCTCTGGGCGAGGAAATATCCAGTTTTACCGAAGTGGTGCGAAAATCGATGTACTAGTACACACGCCCGAGGTGGCATTCGAGCGCCGGCTTAAAATTTCACGAGAATGGCGTCTTATCGACGGCTCGGAAAGACGATTCCGAAAAGTGGTCACAGAAGCGATTCTGATACCCGGGCGGAAAGTTATGCCATTTCTTCCGTATAAGGGGTGGGAGCAATCCGTCAGGGGTGGCGAAATCGGCCATTTTCCCGCGCACTCGTTTACGACGCGGGTAGGAGCCGTCGGGCGCGGTCGACGGCGACCTCGACCGCCGAGAATGGCCGATCTCAAAAAAAATGTGACCTTCGACCTCAGAGGAGCCGTGTGATCCAAGAGACGGTCGCGCAAAAAAATGCGAATCGCCGGTAGGAATCGAAATTTTAGTGGTCAAAACGATTGATTTTCGACTCGAAACGAACGGCATCCCATCGCCTCGGCATCGACGGCGACGAGCGCCTCCGAGTACCGATTCCAAAAAGTGGTCATATAAGCGATTCTGATGCCCGGGTTGAAAGTTATGGCGTTTACCGAAGGCGTGTTCGAAATCCGTGCGCATCGGGAGCGCTGCAGCCTCCGGGGAGCGGAATCCGAGTGCCGGACAGGAAATCTCCGAGTCCAGCCCAGGGCCAACAGGGTCGGAGTACCGATTTGGAGTTGGGGCCTCGCGGGCGGTTCCGATACACGGGCGAGGAAATATCACGTTTTACCGAAGTGGTGCAAAAATCGGTTGTACTAGTACACACGCCCCGAGGTGGCATTTCGGGCGCCGTGCTCAAAATTTCACGACACTAGCGTTTCTCGACCGGCGTGGAGAGACGATTCCGAAGAGTGGTCACATAAGCGATTCTGATACCGGGCGAAAAGTTATACCCTTTCGTCCGTAGAAGGGGGTGGGAGCAATCCGTCAAGGGTGGCGAAATCGGACATTTTCGCGCGCACTCGTTTACGACGCCGAGAAGGGATGATCAAAAAAAATGCCACTTCGACCTCAGAGGAGTCGTGTGATCCAGGAGACGTCGCGGCAAAAAAACGCGAATCGCCGGCAGGATTCAAAATTTTGGTGGCCGAAACGATTGACTTCGACTCGAAAATGGCGTCTCGATCGCCTCGGCAATAAAGGTCGACGAGCGCCTTGAGTGCCGAGATTCGAAAAGTGGTCATATAAGCGATTCCGATGCCCGGGCTGAAAGTTATGGCCGTTTTACAGAAGGCGTGTCAGAATCCGTGTGCATCGGGAGCTGCTGTCGCCCTCCGAAAGCGGAATCTGGGCGCGGACAGGAAATCTCCGAGTCTGGCCCAGGGCCGACGGGTTGGAGTGTGATTCGAAATTGGGGCCTCGCGGGCGGTTCCGATCACCGGGCGAGAGGAAATATCCACGTTTTACGAAGTGGTGTGAAAATCGGTTGTACTAATACACATGCCCGAGGTGGCATTTCGGGCGCTGGGCTCGGAATTTCACGAGACTGGCGTCTTCTCGACTGGCTCGGAGAGACGATTCCGAACAGTGGTCACATAAACGATTCTGATACCGGGCAGAAAGTTATGCCATTTCTCGTAGAAGGGGGTGGGAGCAATCCGTCAGGGGTGGCGAAATCGGCCATTTTCGCGCGCACTCGTTTACGACGCGGGGAGGAGCGTCGGGCCGCGTCGAAGGCGACCTTCGACCGCCAAGAAGGGACGACTGTGGGCGGCAGCCCGCACGGGAGCCGTGTGATCCAGGAGACGTCGCGGCAAAAATATGCGAATCGCCGGCAGGAACCAATATTTAGTGGCCGAAACGATTGATTTTCGAATCGGAAACGGCGTCCGATCGCCTCGAAAATTTAGAGTGACGAGCGCCTCTGAGTGCCGATTCCAAAAAGTGGTCATATAAGCGATTCCGATGCCCGGGCAGAGTTATGACACGTTTACTGAAAGCGTGTCGGAATCCGTGCGCATCGGGAGCCGCTGGCGCCCTCCGAGAGCGGAATCTGGGCACCGGACAGGAAATCTCCGAGTCTGGCCCAGGGCCGACCGGGTTGGAGTGCTGATTCGAAATTGGGGCCTCGCGGCGGTTCCGATCACGGGCGAGGAAATATCCACATTTTACCGAAGTGGTGCGAAAATCGGTGTACTAGTACACACGCCCCGATGGTGGCATTTCGGGCGCGGGCTCGAAATTTCACGAGACGGCGGTCTTCTAGACTGGCTCGGAGAGACGATTCGAAGAGTGGTCACATAAGCGATTCTGATACCCGGGCGGATGTTATGCCCATTTCTTCCGTAGAAGGGGGTGGGAGCAATCCGTCAGGGGTGGCGAAATCGGCCATTTTCGCGCGCACTCGTTTACGACGCGGGGAGGAGCCGTCAGGCCACGTCGACGGCGACCTTCGACCGCCGAGAAGGGACGATTGTGGGCGGCAGCCCCGCAGGGGAGCCGCGTGATCCAGGAGACGTCGCGGCAAAAATATGCGAATCGCCGGCAGGAACCAAAATTTTGGTGGCCGAAACGATTGATTTTCGACTCGAAAACGACGTCTGATCGCCTTG
Organism: Colocasia esculenta; assembly: GCA_014218235.1. Taxonomy (NCBI): domain Eukaryota; kingdom Viridiplantae; phylum Streptophyta; class Magnoliopsida; order Alismatales; family Araceae; genus Colocasia; species Colocasia esculenta. The sequence continues at coordinate 11,819 of JACBKR010000130.1, read as the reverse complement.
GCAATTGACAACGACGAGCGCCTCTGAGTGCCGATTCCAAAAAGTGGTCATATAAGCGATTCCGATGCCCGGGAGGAAAGTTATGGTTGTTTTACCGAAGGCGGTCGGTGTCGGAATCGTGTGGATCGGGAGCCGCTGCCGCCCTCCAGGAGCAGAATCCGGGCGCCGTACAGGAAATCTCCGAGTCCGGCCGAGGGCCGACCGGGTCGGAGTGCCGATTCAGAATTAGGGCCTCGCGGGCAGTTCCGATCACCGGGCGAGGAAATATCTACATTTTACCGAAGTGGTGCAAAAATCGGTGAACTCGTACACACATCCCGAGGTGGCATTTCGGGCGCCGGGGTCAGAATTTCACGAGACTGGCGTCTTCTCGACCGGCTCGGAGAGACGATGCCGAAGAGTGGTCACATTAGCGATTCTGATACCCGGGCAGAAAGTTATGCCATTCTTCCGTAGAAGGGGGTGGGAGCAATCCGTCAGGGGTGGCGAAATCGGCCATTTTCGCGCGCACTCGTTTACGACGCGGGTAGGAGCCATCGGGCCGCGTCGACGGCGACCTTCGACCGCGAGGAGAAGGGCAGATTCTGAAAAAAATGCGACCTTTGACCTCAGAGGATCCGTGTGATCCAGGAGACTGCGCGGTAAAAAAAACGTGAATCGCCGGCAGGAATCGAATTTTGGTGGCGAAATGATTGATTTTCGACTCGGAAAACGGCGTGCTCGGCAACGATAATACTCGGCAACTAAAAGCGACGAGCGTCTCTGAGTGCCGATTCCAAAAAGTGGTCATATAAGCGATTCTGATGCCCGGGCGGAAAGTATGGCCCTTTTACCGAAGGCGTGTTGGAATCCGTGCGCATCGGGAGCCGCTGGCGCCCTCCGGGAGCGGAATCCGGGCGCCGAACAAGAAATCTCCGAGTCCAGCCCATGGCCGACCGGGTCAGCGTGCTGATTCGGAATTGGGGCCTCGCGGGCGGATCCGATCTCTGGGCGAGGAAATATCCATGTTTTACGAAGTGGTGCGAAAATCGTTGTACTAGTACACACGCCCGAGGTGGCATTTCGAGCGCCGGGCTTAAAATTTCACAAGACTGGCGTCTTATCGACGGCTCGGAAAGACGATTCCGAAAAGTGGTCACAGAAGTGATTCTGATACCCGGGCGGAAAGTTATGCCCATTTCTTCCGTATAAGGGGTGGGAGCAATCCGTCAGGGGTGGCGAAATCGGCCATTTTCGCGCGCACTCGTTTACGACGCGGGTAGGAGCCATCGGGCCGCGTCGACGGCGACCTTCGACCGCCGAGAAGGGCAGATTCTGAAAAAAATGCGACTTTGACCTCAGAGGATCCGTGTGATCCAGAAGACGTCGCGGTAAAAAAACGTGAATCGCCGGCAGGAATCGAAATTTTGGTGGCCGAAATGATTGATTTCGACTCGAAAACGGCGGTTCCGATCATCTCGGCAACTAAAAGCGACGAGCATCTCTGAGTGCCGATTCCAAAAAGTGGTCATATAAGCGATTCTGATGCCCGGGCGGAAAGTTATGGCCGTTTTACCGAAGGCGTGTTGGAATCCGTGCGCATCGGGAGCCGCTGCCGCCCTCCGGGAGCGGAATCCGGGCGGCGAAGGAACCTCCGAACAGAAATCTCCGAGTCCAGCCCAGGGCCGACCGGGTCAGCGTGCTGATTCGGAATTGGGGCCTCGCGGGCGGATCCGATCTCTGGGCGAGGAAATATCCATGTTTTACCGAAGTGGTGCGAAATCGATGTACTAGTACACACGCCCCGAGGTGGCATTTCGAGCGCCGGGCTTAAAATTTCACGAGACTGGCGTCTTATCGACCGGCTCGGAAAGACGATTCCGAAAAGTGGTCACAGAAGCGATTCTGATACCCGGGCGGAAAGTTATGCCCATTTCTTCCGTATAAGGGGTGGGAGCAATCCGTCAGGGGTGGCGAAATCGGCCATTTTCCCGCGCACTCGTTTACGACGCGGGTAGGAGCCGTCGGGCCGCGTCGACGGCGACCTTCGACCGCCGAGAATGGCCGATTCTCAAAAAAAATGTGACCTTCGACCTCAGAGGAGCCGTGTGATCCAAGAGACGTCGCGGCAAAAAAATGCGAATCGCCGGTAGGAATCGAAATTTTAGTGGTCAAAACGATTGATTTTCGACTCGAAAACGGCATCCCATCGCCTCGGCATCGACGGCGACGAGCGCCTCCGAGTACCGATTCCAAAAAGTGGTCATATAAGCGATTCTGATGCCCGGGTTGAAAGTTATGGCCGTTTTACCGAAGGCGTGTCGAAATCCGTGCGCATCGGGAGCCGCTGCAGCCCTCCGGGAGCGGAATCCGAGTGCCGGACAGGAAATCTCCGAGTCCAGCCCAGGGCCAACCGGGTCGGAGTACCGATTTGGAGTTGGGGCCTCGCGGGCGGTTCCGATAACCGGGCGAGGAAATATCCACGTTTTACCGAAGTGGTGCAAAAATCGGTGTACTAGTACACACGCCCCGAGGTGGCATTTCGGGCGCCGTGCTCAAAATTTCACGACACTAGCGTCTTCTCGACCGGCGTGGAGAGACGATTCCGAAGAGTGGTCACATAAGCGATTCTGATACCCGGGCGAAAAGTTATACCCATTTCTTCCGTAGAAGGGGGTGGGAGCAATCCGTCAAGGGTGGCGAAATCGGACATTTTCGCGCGCACTCGTTTACGACGCCGAGAAGGGCTGATTCAAAAAAAAATGCCACCTTCGACCTCAGAGGAGTCGTGTGATCCAGGAGACGTCGCGGCAAAAAAACGCGAATCGCCGGCAGGATTCAAAATTTTGGTGGCCGAAACGATTGACTTTCGACTCGAAAATGGCGTCCGATCGCCTCGGCAATAAAGGTCGACGAGCGCCTCTGAGTGCCGAGATTCCGAAAAGTGGTCATAAGCGATTCCGATGCCCGGGCTGAAAGTTATGCCGGTTTACAGAAGGCGTGTCAGAATCCGTGTGCATCGGGAGCTGCTGTCGCCCTCCGAAAGCGGAATCTGGGCGCCGGACAGGAAATCTCCGAGTCTGGCCCAGGCCGACGGGGTGGAGTGCTGATTCGAAATTGGGGCCTCGGGGCGGGGTTCCGATCACCGGGCGAGGAAATATCCACGTTTTACCGAAGTGGTGTGAAAATCGGTGTACTAATACACATGCCCCGAGGTGGCATTTCGGGCGCTGGGCTCGGAATTTCACGAGACTGGCGTCTTCTCGACTGGCCGGAGAGACGATTCCGAACAGTGGTCACATAAACGATTCTGATACCCGGGCAGAAAGTTATGCCCATTTCTTCCGTAGAAGGGGGTGGGAGCAATCCGTCAGGGGTGGCGAAATCGGCCATTTTCGCGCGCACTCGTTTACGACGCGGGGAGGAGCCGTCGGGCCGCGTCGAAGGCGACCTTCGACCGCCAAGAAGGGACGACTGTGGGCGGCAGCCCCGCACGGGAGCCGCGTGATCCAGGAGACGTCGCGGCAAAAATATGCGAATCGCCGGCAGGAACCAATATTTTAGTGGCCGAAACGATTGATTTTCGAATCGGAAACGGCGTCCGATCGCCTCGAAAATTTAGAGTGACGAGCGCCTCTGAGTGCCGATTCCAAAAAGTGGTCATATAAGCGATTCCGATGCCCGGGCAGAAAGTTATGACCGTTTTACTGAAAGCGTGTCGGAATCCGTGCGCATCGGGAGCCGCTGCCGCCCTCCGAGAGCGGAATCTGGGCACCGGACAGGAAATCTCCGAGTCTGGCCCAGGGCCGACCGGGTTGGAGTGCTGATTCGAAATTGGGGCCTCGCGGGCGGTTCCGATCACCGGGAGAGGAAATATCCACATTTTACCGAAGTGGTGCGAAAATCGATGTACTAGTACACACGCCCCGAGGTGGCATTTCGGGCGCCGGGCTCGAAATTTCACGAGACTGGCGTCTTCTAGACTGGCTCGGAGAGACGATTCCGAAGAGTGGTCACATAAGCGATTCTGATACCCGGGCGGAATGTTATGCCCATTTCTTCCGTAGAAGGGGGTGGGAGCAATCCGTCAGGGGTGGCGAAATCGGCCATTTTCGCGCGCACTCGTTTACGACCGGGGAGGAGCCGTCAGGCCACGTCGACGGCGACCTTCGACCGCCGAGAAGGGACGATTGTGGGCGGCAGCCCCGCAGGGGAGCCGCGTGATCCAGGAGACGTCGCGGCAAAATATGCGAATCGCCGGCAGGAAACAAAATTTTGGTGTCCGAAACGATTGATTTTCGACTCGAAAACGACGTCTGATCGCCTTGGCAATTGACAACGACGAGCGCCTCTGAGTGCCGATTCCAAAAAGTGGTCATATAAGCGATTCCGATGCCCGGGAGGAAAGGTTATGGTGTGTTTTACCGAAGGCGTGTCGGAATCCGTGTGGATCGGGAGCCGCTGCCGCCCTCCAGGAGCAGAATCCGGGCGCCGTACAGGAAATCTCCGAGTCCGGCCGAGGGCCGACCGGGTCGGAGTGCCGATCAGAATTAGGGCCTCGGGGGCAGTTCCGATCACCGGGCGAGGAAATATCTACATTTACCGAAGTGGTGCAAAATCGGTGAACTCGTACCACATCCGATCGAGGTGGCATTTTCGGGCGCCGGGGTCAGAATTCACGAGACTGGCGTCTTCTCGACCGGCTCGGAGAGAGACGATGCCGAAGAGTGGTCACATTAGCGATTCTGATACCCGGGCAGAAAGTTATGCCCATTTCTTCCGTAGAAGGGGTGGGAGCAATCCGTCAGGGGTGGCGAAATCGGCCATTTTCGCGCGCACTCGTTTACGACGCGGGTAGGAGCCATCGGGCCGCGTCGACGGCGACCTTCGACCGCCGAGAAGGGCAGATTCTGAAAAAAATGCGACCTTTGACCTCAGAGGATCCGTGTGATCCAGGAGACGTCGCGGTAAAAAAACGTGAATCGCCGGCAGGAATCGAAATTTTGGTGGCCGAAATGATTGATTTTCGACTCGAAAACGGCGTACGATCATCTCGGCAACTAAAAGCGACGAGCGTCTCTGAGTGCCGATTCCAAAAAGTGGTCATATAAGCGATTCTGATGCCCGGGCGGAAAGTTATGGCCCTTTTACCGAAGGCGTGTTGGAATCCGTGCGCATCGGGAGCCGCTGCCGCCCTCCGGGAGCGGAATCCGGGCACCGAACAAGAAATCTCCGAGTCCAGCCCAGGGCCGACCGGGTCAGCGTGCTGATTCGGAATTGGGGCCTCGCGGGCGGATCCGATCTCTGGGCGAGGAAATATCCATGTTTTACCGAAGTGGTGCGAAAATCGGTGTACTAGTACACACGCCCCGAGGTGGCATTTCGAGCGCCGGACTGGCGTCTTATCGACCGGCTCGGAAAGACGATTCCGAAAAGTGGTCACAGAAGCGATTCTGATACCCGGGCGGAAAGTTATGCCCATTTCTTCCGTATAAGGGGTGGGAGCAATCCGTCAGGGGTGGCGAAATCGGCCATTTTCCCGCGCACTCGTTTACGACGCGGGTAGGAGCCGTCGGGCCGCGTCGACGGCGACCTTCGACCGCCGAGAATGGCCGATTCTCAAAAAAAATGTGACCTTCGACCTCAGAGGAGCCGTGTGATCCAAGAGACGTCGCGGCAAAAAAATGCGAATCGCCGGTAGGAATCGAAATTTTAGTGGTCAAAACGATTGATTTTCGACTCGAAAACGGCATCCATCGCCTCGGCATCGACGGCGACGAGCGCCTCCGAGTACCGATTCCAAAAGTGGTCATATAAGCGATTTGATGCCCGGGTGAAAGTTATGGCCGTTTTACCGAAGGCGTGTCGAAATCCGTGCGCATCGGGAGCCGCTGCAGCCCTCGGGAGCGGAATCCGAGTGCCGGACAGGAAATCTCCGAGTCCAGCCCCAGGGCCGACGGGGTCGGAGGAACGATTTGGAGTTGGGGCTCGCGGGCGGTTCCGATAACCGGGCGAGGAAATATCCACGTTTTACCGAAGTGGTGCAAAAATCGGTGTACTAGTACACACGCCCCGAGGTGGCATTTCGGGCGCCGGGGTCGGAATTTCACGAGACTAGCGTCTTCTCGATCGGCTTGGAGAGACGATCCGAAGAGTGGTCACTTAAGCGATTCTGATACCCGGGCGGAAAGTTATGTCCATTTCTTCCGTAGAAGGGGGTGTGAGCATACCGTCAGGGGTGACGAAATCGGCCATTTTCGCGCGCACTTGTTTACGACGCGGGTAGGAGCCGTCGGGCCGCGTCGACAGCGACCTTCGACCGCAGAGAAGGGCCGATTCTAAAAAAAATGTGACCTTCGACCTCAGAAGAGCCGCGTGATCCAGGAGACATCGCGGTAAAAAATCTCAAATCGCCGGAAGGAATCGAAATTTTGGTGGCCGAAACTATTGATTTTCGACTCGGAAACGGCATCCGATCGCCTCTGCAATTGAAGGCGATGAGCACCTCTGAGTGCCGATTTCGAAAAGTGGTCATACAAGGGATTCTGATACCCGTGCGGAAAGTTATGGCCGTTTTACCGAAGGCGTGTCAGAATCCGTGCGCATCGGGAGCCGCAACCGCCCTCGGGGAGCGGAATCCGGGCGCCGGACCGGAAATCTCTGAGTCCGGCCCAGGGCCGACCGGGTCGGAGTGCCGATTCGGAATTGGGGCCTCGCGGGCGGTTCCGATCACCGGGCGAGGAAATATCCACGTTTACCGAAGTGGTACGAAAATCGGTGAACTAGTACACACGCCCCGAGTTGCATTTTGGGCGCCGGGCTCGGAATTTCGGGAGACTGGCATCTTCTCGACTGGCTCGGAGAGACGATTCCGAAGAGTGGTCACATAAGCGACTCTGATACCCTGGCGGAAAGTTATGCCCATTTCTTCCGCAGAAGGGGGTGGGAGCAATCTGTCAGGGGTGGCGAAATCGGCCATTTTCGTGCGCACTTGTTTACGATGCGGGGAGGAGCCGTCGAGCCGCGTCGACGGCGACCTTCGACCGTCGAGAAGGGCCGACTGTGGGCGGCGTCCCCGCAGGGGAGCCGCGTGATCCAGGAGACGTCGCGGCAAAAAAATGCGAATCGTCGGCAGGAACTGAAGTTTTAGTGGCCGAAACGATTGATTTTCGATGCAAAAACGGCGTTCGATCGCCTCGACAATCGAGGGCGACGAGCACCTCTGAGTGCCGATTCCGAAAAGTTGTCATATAAGCGATTTCGATGCCCTGGCAGAAAGTTATGGCCGTTTTACCGAAGGCGTGTCGGAATCCGTGCGCATCGTGAGCCGCTGCCGCCCTCCGGGAGTGGAATCTGGCCGCCGAACAGGAAATCTTCGAGTCCGACCCAGGGCCGACCGGGTCGGAGTGCCGATTCGGAATTGGGGCCTCGCGGGCGTTTCCGATCACCGGGCGAGGAAATATCCACGTTTTACCGAAGTGGTACGAAAATCGGTGTATTAGTACACACGCCCCGAGGTGGCATTTCGGGCACCGGGGTCAGAATTTCACGAGACTGGCATCTTCTCGACCGGCTTGGAGAGACGATTCCAAAGAGTGGTCACATAAGCGATTCTGATACCCGGGCGGAAAGTTATGCCCATTTCTTCCATAGAAGGGGGTGGGAGCAATCCGTCAGGGGTGGCGAAATCGGCCATTTTCACGCGCACTCGTTTACGACGTGGGTAGGAGCCGTCGGGCCGCGTCGACGGCGACCTTCGACCGCCGAGAAGGGCCGATTATGAAAAAAATGCGACATTTGACCGCAGAGGAGCCGCGTGATCCAGGAGACGTCGCGGCAAAAAAAATGCAAATCGCCGGTAGGAATCGAAAATTTGGTGCCGAAACGATTGATTTTCGACTCATAAACGGCGTCTGATCGCCTCGGCAATCGATAGCGACAAGCGCCTCTGAGTGCCGATTCCAAAAAGTGGTCATATAAGCGATTCTGATACCGGGCGGAAAGTTATGGCGTTTTACCGAAAGCGTGTCAGAATCCGTGCGATCGGGAGCCGCTGCCGCCCTCCGGAGCGGAATACGGGCGCCGGACCGGAAATCTCGAGTCCGGCCCAGGGCCGACCGGTCGGAGTGCAGATTTGGAATTGGGGCCGCGCGGGCAGTTCCGATCACCGGGAGAGGAAATATCCACGTTTTACCGAAGTGGTGCGAAAATCGGTGTACTAGTACACACGCCCCGAGGTGGCATTTTGGGCGCCGGGTTCGAAATTTAACGATACTGGCGTCCTCTGGACCGGCTCGGAGAGACGATTCCGAAGAGTGGTCACATATGCGATTCTGATACCCGGGCAGAAAGTTATGCCTATTTCTTCCGTAGAAGGGGTGGGAGCAATCCGTCAGGGGTGGCGAAATCGGCCATTTTCGCGCGCACTCGTTTACGACGGGGGTAGGAGCCGTCGGGCCGCGTCGACGGCGACGTTCGACCGCCGAGAAGGGCGATTCGAAAAAATGCGACCTTTGTCCTCAGAGGGCTGCGTGATCCAGGAGACATCGCGGCAAAAAAAACGCGAATCGCCGGCAGGAATCGAAATTTTGGTTGCCGAAACGATTGATTTTCGACTCGAAAAGGCGTCCGATCGCTCGGCAATAAAGGCGGCGAGCGCCTCTGAGTGCCGATTCCAAAAAGTGGTCATATAAGCGATTCCGATGCCCGGGCGGAAAGTTATGGTCGTTTTACCGAAGGCGGTCGGAATCGTGCAATCGGGAGCCGCTGCACCCTCCGAGAGCGGAATCCGGGCGCTGGACAGGAATCTCCGAGTCCAGCCAGGGCGACCGGGTCCGGAGTCGGGAGAGTGATTTAGGGAATGGGTTCGCGGGCGGTCCGATCAATGGGCGGGCGGAAATACAGGTTTTTAACGAAGTGGTGCGGAAAATCGGTGTACTAGTACACTCGCCCCGAGGTGGCATTTCGATCGCGGGCTCAAAATTTCACGAGACTGGCGTCTTATCGACCGGCTCGGAGAGACGATCCGAAAGAGTGGTCACATAAGCGATTCTGATACCCGGGTGGAAGTTATGCCCATTTCTTCCGTTAAGGGGTGGAGCAATCCGTCAGGGGTGGGAAATCGGCCATTTCGCGCCGCACTCGTTTACGACGCGGGTAGGAGCCGTCGGGCCGCGTCGACGGCGACCTTCGACCGCCGAGAATGGCCGATCTCAAAAAAAATGTGACCTTCGACTCAGAGGAGCCGTGTGATCCAAGAGACGTCGCGGCAAAAAAAATGCGAATCGCCGGTAGGAATCGACTTTAGTGGTCAAAACGATTGATTTTCGACTCGAAAACGGCATCCCATCGCTCGGCATCGACGGCGACGAGCGCCTCGAGAGTACCGATTCCAAAAAGTGGTCATATAAGCGATTCTGATGCCCGGGTTGAAAGTTATGGCCGTTTTACGAAGGCGTGTCGAAATTCGTGCGCATCGGGAGCCGCTGCAGCCTCCGGGCGCGGAATCCGAGTGCGGACAGGAAATCTCCGAGTCCAGCCCAGGGCCAACCGGGTCGGAGTAACCGATTTGGAGTTGGGGCCTCGCGGGCGGTTCCGATAACCGGGCGAGGAAATATCCACGTTTACCGAAAGTGGTGCAAAAATCGGTGTACTAGTACACACGCCCCGAGGTGGCATTTCGGGCGCCGTGCTCAAAATTCACGACACTAGCGTCTTCTCGACCGGCGTGGAGAGAGACGATTCCGAAGAGTGGTCACATAAGCGATTCTGATACCCGGGCGAAAAGTTATACCCATTTCTTCCGTAGAAGGGGGTGGGAGCAATCCGTCAAGGGTGGCGAAATCGGACATTTTCGCGCGCACTCGTTTACGACGCCGAGAGGGCTGATTCAAAAAAAATGCCACCTTCGACCTCAGAGGAGCGTGTGATCCAGGAGACGTCGCGGCAAAAAAAAACGCGAATCGCCGGCAGGATTCAAAATTTTGGTGGCCGAAACGATGACTTTCGACTCGAAAATGGCGTCGATCGCCTCGGCAATAAAGGTCGACGAGCGCCTCTGAGTGCCGAGATTCCGAAAAGTGGTCATATAAGCGATTCCGATGCCCGGGCTGAAAGTTATGGCCGTTTACAGAAGGGGTGTCAGAATCCGTGTGCATCGGGAGCTGCTGTCGCCCTCCGAAAGCGGAATCTGGGCGCCGGACAGGAAATCTCCGAGTCTGCCCAGGGCGACCGGGTTGGAGTGCTGATTCGAAATTGGGGCCTCGGGGCGGTTCCGATCACCGGGCGAGGAAATATCCACGTTTTACGAAGTGTGTGTGTGAAAATCGGTGTACTAATACACATGCCCCGAGGTGGCATTTCGGGCGCTGGGCTCGGAATTTCACGAGACTGGCGTCTTCTCGACTGGCTCGGAGAGACGATTCCGAACAGTGGTCACATAAACGATTCTGATACGGGCAGAAAGTTATGCCCATTCTTCCGTAGAAGGGGGTGGGAGCAATCCGTCAGGGGTGGCGAAATCGGCCATTTTCGCCGCGCACTCGTTTACGACGCGGGGAGGAGCCGTCGGGGCCGCGTCGAAGGCGACTTCGACCGCCAAGAAGGGACGACTGTGGGCGGCAGCCCGCACGGGAGCCGCGTGATCCAGGAGACGTCGCGGCAAAAATATGCGAATCGCCGGCAGGAAAAACCAATATTTTAGTGGCCGAAACGATTGATTTCGAATCGGAAACGGCGTCCGATCGCCTCGAAAATTTAGAGTGACGAGCGCCTTGAGTGCCGATTCCAAAAAGTGGTCATATAAGCGATTCGATGCCCGGGCAGAAAGTTATGACCGTTTTACTGAAAGCGTGTCGGAATCCGTGCGCATCGGGAGCCGCTGCCGCCCTCCGAGAGCGGAATCTGGGACCGGACAGGAAATCTCGAGTCTGGCCAGGGCCGGACCGGGTTGGAGTGCTGATTCGAAATTGGGGCCTCGCGGGCGGTTCCGATCACCGGGAGAGGAAATATCACATTTACCGAAGTGGTGCGAAAATCGATGTACTAGTACACACGCCCGAGGTGGCATTTCGGGCGCGGGCTCGAAATTTCACGAGACTGGCGTTCTAGACTGGCTCGGAGAGACGATTCCGAAGAGTGGTCACATAAGCGATTCTGATACCCGGGCGGAATGTTATGCCCATTTCTTCCGTAGAAGGGGGTGGGAGCAATCCGTCAGGGGGTGGCGAAATCGGCCATTTCGCGCGCATCGTTTACGACGCGGGGAGGAGCCGTCAGGCCACGTCGACGGCGACCTTCGGACCGCCGAGAAGGGACGATTGTGGGCGGCAGCCCGCAGGGGAGCGCGTGATCCAGGAGACGTCGCGGCAAAAATATGCGAATCGCCGGCAGGAGGAACCAAATTTTGGTGTCCGAAACGATTGATTTTCGACTCGGAAAACGACGTCTGATCGCCTTGGCAATGACAACGACGAGCGCCTCTGAGTGCCGATTCCAAAAAGTGGTTCATATAAGCGATTCCGATGCCCGGGAGGAAAGTTATGGTTGTTTTACCGAAGGCGTGTCGGAATCCGTGTGGATCGGGAGCCGCTGCCGCCCTACAGGAGCAGAATCCGGGCGCCGTACAGGAATCTCCGAGTCCGGCCGAGGGCGACCGGGTCGGAGTGCCGATTCAGAATTAGGGCCTCGCGGGCAGTTCCGATCACCGGGCGAGGAAATATCTAATTTTACCGAAGTGGTGCAAAATCGGTGAACTCGTACACACATCCGAGGGGCATTTCGGGCGCGGGGTCAGAATTCACGAGACTGGCGTCTTCTCGACCGGCTCGGAGAGACGATGC
>JACBKR010000129.1:0-93485 GCA_014218235.1 Colocasia esculenta | reverse complement strand
GTGCTTAAAAGGTTGAGATTTGATAGGGGTAGAGAGTATACCTCCAACCAGTTCGTTAAAATTTGTCATGATAATGGCGTTATTCATGAAACAACTGCCCTTACTCCCCTAAGCCAAATGGAATAGCAGAACAGAAGAATCAAATTTTTATTGACATGGTCAACTCTCTCTTGATGGTGTAGTGTAGTGGTTATTTGGATTCAAGTTTAGTAGGTTTAGTGTAGTGTTTGAGTCAATGTGTGGCCATGGAGTGGTGTTCTGGGCCTTAATGCATTATGTGGGTGTTGTGGACTAGGAATTTTGGCCCATAGAGCGCACAAGTTCTCTGTTTGAGAACATGACGAGGGTGGCCGACGCATTCTAAACATAGCCTTCACATAAGCTATGATCTTAGCACCGCATGTTTTGGAGTTTTGTCTACTTGTGCGACGCGTGGCGTGCGCTAGGCTACTGCATGGCATCGCATTATGAACGCGACGGCTAGGCATGTCACATTCTGAACATGACAGGTAGCCCTAACGCGTTCTGAACATGACAGGTAGCCCTAACGCATTCTGGATTCTGAAGTTTTTATTCCCTATTCTACTGCGAAATAGAGCAAACAACTTTGTTCGACTGAGGAGAGGCTTCCGGGAGGCGTTCTTGGCGAATTCGGCTTTGGAGCTATTGGTTTTGCACGATTTCTACCCCAGAGGGTGGCCAGAGTGTGGAAACACTGATCGAGTATCGTTCTTCATGTTCTTTACCTTAGTAGGAGAATTCTCTCACTCTCTCACGTTGTTTATATGGTGTGATGGATGGAAAGTAATGCCTTGGCATGTGTGAACAATTTCATGTTCAGTTAGTTGATTTTAGAGGCTTGAAACATGTAAAAGATGGAGTTTCCCTAAGGTTTCTAGGTGAAAATGGGTTTCTGTGTTCTTTCTGAAAATGCGTCAAGTCAGATGGTCGTGTTTAGGTCGTAGCCTAAGACTTCGACGTGTTTATCCTTAATGCAACATATCGGGTCATCGCGTTCTCAACGCGACCGTTGACCCCGTCATATTTTTGTTCTCGAAATATTTAGCTTGTGCATTTCAATGTGGGTCTAATGGGGCCCTAGTTTGGTATTCTTCTACGAGTTAAGTGTATCCGATCAATGTTTATGCTATTTAGATGTGGTTTATCGGAGTTGAGTAGCTTATTAATAGTTGAAGGCCATTGAGTATTACTTTAATTATTTCTATGTAAGTAATGGTTAAGTTGGTGGTGAATGAGAGATTTAACAGCAGTGAATGTAAGATTTAAAGGTGCAGTTCAATGACTGATAATGATTAGTTATGAACTATTGTGGTTTACCAAGTTCGTTGGCCCAGCACTTAATCTGAAATGCCTCTCTAGCTGGGTACCCTAGGTTCTATATGAGTTAGGAACATTGTGCTCAGGGTTTGACCCAATACTATGTGTATTATAAAGGTCTACATCATCTTTCTAGACACCCTCACTCATTTGTCGAGTAGCCCGTCCAGCTGAGGGAAAGACGACAATGAGGCAACAACTTGTGGTGTGTTGTGTTTTCTGTTCAGTCACTTGTAGTGCACTCGTGGTTGGGGGGTGAATACCAGTAGACGTATTGGTCCCTAACGAGTCTCGTGTTACCACAATCTCACTCTAAGGGTCCCAGAACCCTTAGAGGTATGCATGGCATGGGTCTGCAGTCTGGTCACACTGCAGGTGGTGTTGGTTGGTCTTCACAGTCTATTTGCACTTGTAGAGGTGAAGCCGTAGTTGGACCTTCCGTCTGTGGCTACGAGGCTGAGGGATTTTTCTAGTGTTGGCTTGTCCGGGTTAGATATTGGCGTCATAAACCAGTAGTCGTGACCCGAGTGTTAGCATCGTCCTACTAACTCTGCTTTCTTGTTTACTTTGTAGGGTGTGAGGTGGAACTCGACAGCGTGCCTTTCGTTTGTACCTTTGGTTTGCAATTTTCTAAATTTTCCTTCCGTAGTTTACTTCCAGTGCTTGTCTAGTTTAAGTAGTTCTTAGATGACGATTTATTTCTGGAGAGTTGTGGATCTACTATTATTTTGGTTAGTTATGAATTCCATTAATAGTTAACTACCTAGTTGTGAGTAATGAGGTGTTTACTTGTGTAATTAGAAAGCATGCATAGCTTCCAGCTCTTCATGAGTTTCCCTTAAATTGCCATATGCGAGCCGATCGATGAAATTGTGTTATTTGTGATGTCCTTCTCTTACACGTGGTTTGCACATATGTTGTTGAGGAGTATCCTACTGAGCCTATGACTTTGTGAGGCTCACACCCCTACACCCCCTTTTCAGGTGCTTTAGTTGGCATGGTTTCTTGGAGGCAGGCATGTACCACCAGCAAGTAGTGTAAGCTTTGCTCCTGTTGTACATCTCAAGGTATGCCCAGGCTATTGTATTTTTATTTTGGACATATATTAATATATTGGGACAATGTAATTCTATGAATGCGCATAAGATCATGTATTTATCATTCTTCTTATACCAGTGTGTTTGTCTTTTATTTCCTTACTAGACACATGTGTGTGATATCTCTTACAAGACTTCGGTCTATTCGCGAGAGGCGGATCTGGATATGGAGTCTTTTTGGACATAAGTATCCAAGGCCGCTACAATAGGACTACCCACTACATGTGGGGGAAGCATTTATTGTAACACCCCCCTCCGACTGCACACATACACATACGTATCACATATCACACAGCTCTTGATCGGAAGAGGGGTTACACTAACAAACTTCGTTATGGGCTATCAAATCTAAGTAGTGCCCAAGACTAACAAACCATTCCACAAAAGCATCTTTGAAAATTTTATACCTCAACAAAATAACTTAGCAACAACACCCCTTATTTACATAAAGCCAAACTTTCTTTCTAAACCTTAATAGTACAACAAAACTCTAAAGAATCACTAAAGCTATGCTCTTTTACTTCTTCTTCTTCATCGTTCGCAGCGGAATTGGGATTCACATGTAGCTGAGATTATACACACCTTCAATCTGAAAGGGTTGGAGGAAACAAAGGCATGAGTCGGAAGGACTCAGTAGGTGACAGTAAACATAAAGATAGGAGTTTCAAATTGCAGAACTTCAAGAGTATTCAGAAAGTGCATATATGGGACAAACATAATGCTCATGAATCTTCATACTTAACATAAACATATAGCCCAAGTAAATTTCATAACGGGCTCAGATGAATCTTAGAACAAAAGTCATATTTATCTTTCAAAATTCATATCATAACATAATTTCAGAACAAATTCGACAGGCATCACTGCTCTCAAGAGGTTACTATATAGTCGTAAATACATCCTCCGTGCCTAGGCGATTCCAGCACCTTGGATCTTGTTCATTGCGCAAGAACGGGGTATAATTATTTTATTACCCACCATCGTCGATTCCTTGACTTGGATTTACATACGTACAAACTGTCGCCCTCAGCTGATCACAAGTAGCGGGTGCTACTACAAGTGATCCTAAACCCTCTTTTGAAGAGAGCACTGTCTTCAGATCATAAACTTCTTTTCATGAGCATAACGGAAATGGAAATCCAAAGGTAGTTTTGGTTGAGAATTAATACAATATCTTAGTGACAAAGTAGCTCAGAGTTTGAAGAGTATAAGAAAGACAATTGGCTGAGACAGGGTTATGACTCAAGCCAATAACTTCAGAAGATTTGAATCATATAAGAATCCAAAAGAAAATGGAGATCCATAATGGTCATCACAAATTATTCACATCTCATGAGGTATTCAAACATAGAACTCTCAAGTGGTCAAGTTTTATAAACTTAGATACCAAATACTGAAGAATAGACTCAATCGGAGTACTATTCGTAATTGCTAACTTTAAGAATAACTTAAGGGAGATTAAGGAACATAATGTGGGTAAACTTTGTATTAGTATGATAGTAAATACCAAGGTAAATGAGAGGGTAACTTCCTTGGCTTTTAGGATGAAGTTCTAACATGGATTTAGACATGAAAGGGTGCAAAAATTCAAATCAGGGCTGCACTGTCGACAGCCAAGAAGGGCCTGTCAACAGATGGCTGCAGACAGAACTGTAACTTGCTGGTCTGTATGGATCTGTCGACAGCAATAAGGGATCTGTCGATAGATGTATACAGTCCAGCAACCTGAAGTTCTGGAAAATATGTGCCTGTCGACAGATTTGGGCTCTCTGTCGACAGCCGCCTGTTCCTCACTCATAAATGACTTAGAATGTACTCTAAACATGCTAACCATGGAACCTATGTATTTAGGCATGATGTATATCAAATAGAAGAGTCTAATTATAGTTCTCACAGTGGTTTATAAACCGAACAAGCGAGATAAAACGAGAGGTTTGCAATTCAAGCTTGTCTAGCTAAAAACTAGACATAGTATATTGTTGGAAGTGTGGTCTTGATAGCAATGGTTTATTGGGAGATTCTTACAAGATGGACACTAAAACACAAGATATTTAATGTTCCAAATCAAGGCTTGGGGTACAAACATCCGAATGGAAAGAAATCACAATATTCTAGGATATCGAAATTTCTAGCAAAACTCTATAACATAAACTTGGATCATGGGTGGAAGAAGAAGCTAGAAACCTACTTAATCTGTAAAAGAAGTGGAGATTCTTCTTTGGTAATCACATAGTTCCAAAGGTAATTAGGGAATCAACAAAAGTTTAGAGTTACAATCACATATACAGACTAAACCAAGATTGGTTAACAAGCTTAAAGGCAACTTGAACAAGGCTATGATCTTTCTGACAAGAACAGAGGGTAAAGATTTGAAAGGAGATATAGGAACCTACAGACATACGTAATTACACACGATTTCTGAGGATGGTTACACAGTTCATATGAGGATTTGAACGTTTAAGACAAGTATATAGAGATCTTGAACTCTTTAGCCAAGGTCACAGACAAGGATTTAGAAAGAAGGAAGAACCTACTTGACTTCAAGATCAACAAAATCCTTGAATACATCTAATTAAAAATGAAGCAAAGCAAGAGAGAACTATACAGGTCATGGCACAAACAGGAGACATGGTTCCTATGAATGAAGAAACCTTGAGCATATACATAGGAAACTGAGAAGGATTTGAGGTATGACACCTACTTGACTTGGTGAAGAATAAAAGTACTTCTTCTTCACGTAAAAATCTACAGTAGCAGGAAGAAGTACAGGACAATCACAGGTAGTAGAAGCTTCGACAGTTGCTTGTTGAAGATTGGTGATCCACAGCAGGTAAACCAGTAGCAGCTACAGTTACACTGTCTCCAGCAGCAACCTTCCCACACAAGGTGCTAGCACAGCAACGGTAGTCACAACACACCAACCAGTCATCCACACAGGGGTGAAATCTCACTACAGCAGAAACTTCTTCCCTAAGCAAAGCAGCAGCAGTGAAAGAGGAAAACACTTCCACGAAGGTGAGGGGAAGCTTTTATAAGCTCCCAGCCTTCACACACGCTTGGCACGTCGGCCATGCATGCGTCAAGGTATAAATCCCCCTTAGCCACCCAAGGACACCTGCTCCATGCAACTTCCAAAGGCGACATATGGGTAAACGTGGTGATGATCTACCCATGAAAAGTGGGTTACGTGGCCCCTGATGCGTGGGTAGAAAATAACCCAAAAATGGTCACCGTAAATGGTTGATAATTAACTAGCCAAATTGTCTCCTTGTTTAGGTGTCCTAAAGATATCTGTTTAACCTGAAATTTCAACCATAGACTAATAGGAGGTTTTACAAATTGTCATAATTTTTATTTAATTTCTAGAATTTATTTTATATTGGGTGAAAATCACCCCAAAAATAGTTGCGTCGGCTAAATCTCAAAATCCGATCGTCAAAAATTCGGATAATTACATATTTGATATCACCATATTTTTCTAAGAATTATGGTGTTCTCAGATTTCATTTTCATTACAGTTTTCGGTGTCACCCTGTCGGGGTGCGCACCTCTGAGTACGTTACTGGAATAACATTTATTGATGTAAATAAACCCTACATTAGAGTAATTACATCTCATGATAGTGGTTATATTTAACAATCTAATTATTCATAGTTTTCTAGTAAATAGAATTTTCGGGGTGTTACATTTATCACATCTTGCCATATTCTCAATTATGTCCTTTGAACCACAAAGAGAGTGGTCCATATGAGCTTTGGAGAAATAAGAAGTCTAGTTTAAAATACCTCAAACTGTGGGGTTGTTTTGCAAAGTATTTGTCCTGAACACAAGAGGAAGAAGGTGGTGCTAGTTATGAGTGTCTTATAAGATAACTCACATTAGTGATGGCACTTGTAATATTGTACTAATCTTTTTGGTAATAATATTAATGACATTTTCTCTCTTTATATTACATACATGAGATAATGGTCATATTTTGATGTACATGAGTCTATACAATGAGAATTTGAACATGATGAGATTATGATAATGAGACCAATTATCTTTAAATACATATCTTAAAATTCTGGTCATAGGTCACTCGAGAAGGACATCGAGATAATCGGATAGACTAGAGTGTTGTATACCCGTCCATATGATGAAGGTAGCTGGTCTCATAGCTACTTATGTGGAGACACTAGGGGCATGGTGCAGGTGCTCATTGGAGAATGAGGTTCACTGAATGATCCACTCTTGGAATGTTATATGGTTGATGATACATGATTGCTAGACAACAATTCTGTGGTCCAAGTTGTGTAACTAGTCCTTAGACTTGATACACCAAGGATGTCTTATTTGAGTACTTCATTCTTTGATGTCGGACTTATAAGTCTGAAATTTCCAGATCTAGTACAGCCGATTATTTGGAATGGTAGCCAACCTTATGAAGGAAATTGTGTGTCAATAAAGGATCATCTACTCTCAATATCATGAGAGGAATATCTTGCATGTTCTTATTCAGGCAAATCTCTGGCCAGGGTCAATCGGATTGAGAGAGAAAGAGTTCTCCGGAAGAATCCGATAAGAGCGAGAATCGAATGGATTCCGTATAGGCCTGATAGTATCATGCCTAACATACGCTCTCTGGGATATTAGTTGGATGAGGGACTAAAGGTACATGGTAACTATGGGGAGAAATGTCCAATTGATTTGATCACCCTGTACTGTCTAGGTATGGAGTAGTAGCTTAGTGCATCCATAGTCAATGAGTTGAGTGAATTATTATGGAGATAATAGTTTACTAAGTCAGAAGGGTACTGACAGGTGCAACTCACGGCCAGCTCGGTATTGGACCTAGAGGGTCACACACAAAAAGTGGTTGACACAACGATGATACAAGATTAGATAAGAGTTATCCAATAGGCTATATTATGACCAAAGAATGAGACACGACAGTCTGTCGCAAGGATGGTCCTGGCGACAGGATCAACTGTCACCAGGACCCGGCGACAGTCGATCCTAACTCCAGGGTGGTCCTAGCGACATAATATATTGTCGCCAAGAGAGTCATGCTCACAGTGACCTATGACGCCAACACATATTGGTGACATCATGTCTTGTCGTCAAGACAGGCATGGTTGCATATACTCCAGGCCGTACACTGCATGGCTGCATGACATGCAGGCCATGTGGGGTTGGTCACCCACCCTCTATACATGTAGAGGGTGTGGGAGAGAGCTACAAGCTTAGCTCTCTCCCATCCGACCCTCACTCTCTCTTCCTCTCCTATTGTTGTTGCTCCCTTTCTCCCTCCCGTTCTCTTCCTAGCAAAGAAGAGAAAAGAGAAGAGAGAGAGAAGGTGCTCTCTCTCCCGTAGTTGTTGTCGTTGCTGCTGCTTGTAGTTGCTACTGCTTCTTGCTGCAATTGCTGCTAATTGTTGTTTGAAATTTTGGAAAGGATTGGTCAGGTGGCGTATAGACTTGCACTACCTCCATAGCTGGCAAACGTGCATAATGTGTTCCATATATCCATGCTGAGGAAGTACTTATTCAATGTCGACCATGTAATCAACCATAAGGACTTGGGGATTCGGGAGGACCTGACTTATGAAGAGAAGCCGATCAAACTATTGGATCGAAGATTCAACGACTCAGGAATCGTACCATACCTATGGTGAAGGTCCAATGGAGTCGAGACGGAGTTACCAACGCTACCTGGGAAATGGAGGAAAGAATGAAGAAAAACCACCCAAAACTATTCTCAGGTACGAACTATACCATTATGTGTAAATTTGGGGACCAAATTTCTTAAGTGGGGGAGGATGTAACACCCCGAAATTTAGTGATTTAAAAATTTGAGAAATAAAGGGAAATAAATAAATTTTGCATTATCGGAATGATAAAACTTACGTACCATTATCGTACAAGAGAAAACACATCGGAAAATTCTGTAAAAATTATAAATCAACCTCAGATATTATCCTTAAGTGTTCCACAAGAAATTCGTGCAGTGGAAAAACCATTGGCATAATATACGTCACACGTGACAAATTACCCAAATTTAGAAACTAAGTCGGAAAATTGTTAACGCGGAAAAATAACCCGACCATAAATTAAATAAACATGTTGGAAAGACTTCCAACATCATATATTAATAACCCATTAACAAGATTGGGCCAATGGAGCACATTTGGCCCAAGGATAAAAATTGGGACAAGAAAATACCCAGAAATTCGTGTATGTAATTATGCAATAATTAGGAGGGCAATTTAAGGTTAAAATTAGGGTAATTAGTCATGCAAGGTAAGCCAAAACTGGACCCAACCCTAAGAGATGGTTTCCTAAACCTTTGCTACCTCCTTTGAGTGAGAGAATCCCAAATTTTGGAAGGTGCCATGCTAAACCCGCAGCCCCTTTCCTAGTCCCATTAGGACATGTAAATACACCCTAAATCTATAAGAACTCGTCACTAAACTCTTGGGGAAGGTTTGGCAATGAGTTGGGGTCGTTTGGAGGCGGGCTAGTGCTTCAGAGGAGGAGAAGAAAGGCTGGGAACCGGAGCTTCATCCCCTTCATCCTCTGTTGTGTCCAGAACGACAACATCTCTTAGATCTTCATAAAGGTAGGTGTTCTCGGGCCAAGATTAAAGAAAACCAATACCATCTTGTAGAGCTTCGCGTCTAGGTTCATTTGCACTTGATTTTCCCAATTTTTATGGAGTATACATTGAGTATTAGTCGTTTTCCCTAAGTCGCACACAGTTAGGACTTTTTATGTTCTTCTTATTATGCATGTGATTCAAGACTGAATTAGACAAAACCCCCATCATGAAAGTTATGCTACTAGTAGTCCTCGTCATGTTTTGTGTTGAACACTTTATCTAAAAGTCATTGGTTAGATAGTTATAAGCATGGTAAGAGAGCCGCTGCATGATACTATGTTTCGGGTTGCACTTGACCTTTACGTTCTTCATGTTTTTCACACAATTTGAGACCGAATTAGGTCAAACCCCAACATCAAAGTTCTTCTACTAGTTGTCCTGGTCATCTTTCATGTTAAATGTTTTGTCTAAATATCATTAGATAGAGAGGAATAAGCATGGTAAGAGGAGCAGTTGGTTTTCCTACGTTTTCGGGTTAAGCT
This sequence comes from Colocasia esculenta, assembly GCA_014218235.1. Classification (NCBI taxonomy): domain Eukaryota; kingdom Viridiplantae; phylum Streptophyta; class Magnoliopsida; order Alismatales; family Araceae; genus Colocasia; species Colocasia esculenta. The sequence continues at coordinate 83,929 of JACBKR010000129.1, read as the reverse complement.
AGGAATCGCGTCTGGTCCAGGCGACTCGATTCTAGCGCCTGGTATCGCATCGGCCTGGTCCAACGCGATCTAGTAAAAGGCGTCCATGAGGTGCGATGCGATTCATGCGCTGACCGGTCAACGGTCGCGTGAGACTTCGCACCACGTGGGAGTCTGTGCCTGGTCTGAACCGCGGCGGGATCCCCGGACGTGTTTCATGTTGTTTTCCCGCCCATCGATTTATTTAATGAATTTCCTTTAATGTGTCGCTATACCCCGACGTGATTCAGTCTGAAAGGCGGCCTCCAAGGCCAACGCAATTTACTTTTCTACATGGCTTGGCCTATTTACCTGTACACCGTGTTTGAAAAATGTCCACTGCGTTGAACGCCATTCATAGGCCGACTTGAGACTGTTCTTTTCTGCTAGTCAGTCAGTATGTTTAGTTTCTTGGTCTATCAGCATGTGCATGATGTTATATAGTACGCATGGACCTAAAAGCAATCAACCATTGAAAAACGGTAGTGATATGAATATGATTCTAATGTGTAATTGTTATTGACCTTATGTTCATTTGATTATCTTGTGATCTTACTTATTATCAATTTGACATGATAAGAATATGATATGAATGTATGGATGAACACATGCTAGCGTAGACGTGTTTAGTTAAAGTGTTTCATCATGGTTTGTATATGAGTTTCCTTAAGTTATATGATTCCGATGTTTTAATTATTTGTTCATATTGCATACATGTTAGGAAAGATCCGTGACTCGTCACTTACACATTTGCACGAATAGGCACACCTTCTTGGGGAATTGAGAGCTCTCTGTCGGTCATTCCGAATCGGAAAGACTAGTGATCTTTTCCTTAAGACCTCCGTAAGTCTCCGTTCTCTATGGATTCCCACATAGAGACCGAGCTGGTTGTACCATGAAGTACCTTGGAGATAGAGAGCACATGTTCCACGTACGATCTGTCATTAGTCATTCTCATGTCAAGACATAATGAATTATGAAACATAAGATACGTCGTTATACTGCCCATTTGTTCTCTTGAGCTATTTGTCACACCTTGACTCTATGATGATCATGTTCTTGTTACATTGAGCTTATTATTGAAATTTCGTGGCCATAATATGAATATGTTTGTTCGGCACAACGTAGGACTTCGGTCCATTTGACTAATGCCTGTGCAATAGGGGCCTTGTCTGGTCCTGGGAAGAGCGCCCTAACGTACTTATTAACTGCGGGAGTATGGACTTGTGGTGCTTGGCATGGCACTGATACGATATGCAAGATTTGTGGGAATGTGCTTTCGTTTGATATTATATGATAAGTTTGATTTGATATGATATGATAAGATTTGATATGATACGTCTATTCATGTGAATACATGATATCTGTATGAATATGGCCAATCTCTTTTGATATGATCTACTCTGTCTTGAAATATCTATCCATTGTATATGCAACTCGATATTTGATTTGATATGACATCCGTTCTGTTCCACTATTTAACTTGTTAGAAAAGCATGCATTAGCATTATCATGTTCATGTGCATATTTGCCTATTTAAAATGTTATCATGTATATTAGTGCCTGCACAATATTGAGATGTAAATCCTACTGAGCTAGTTCGCTCACCCTATCATCCTGTCCTTTTCAGTAGTGATGAGGAACCAGTGGAGTCCGATGGGGCAGGGCAAGAGTGATGAGCACCCGACATTGAGGAGATGAAGTATTAGGAATAGATATTGAGTAGTCTATGTATTAGTGAAACATTTTCATTTGAATAAGGGACCCTTTAGTTGGTTCTTCTTATGTAAGGTTGTAACTAGTTGAATGAAATGGAATAAAGTATACTTTTGGTGACCCTATTATAGTCTCAAATGTGTTATTGCGTTTAAATTATGACTCTGCGCTATTCAACTGTGATACGTCTATTTGTATCGTTCACGCACCTCGATATTTATTCTGCTGCTAAATATCGGGGTGTCAGTTGGTATCAGAGCCTAAACTTTAGGGTCCAAGGGAATAGGAATATAGAATGAAACTGATCACACGAGTCAAAATCTGTCGTATCTAATGTGAGCTGGGTAGAGCCATGGGAATAGAAGTCACATGTGATATATTTAGATGACTGACTTATATTTTTATCTTGAAGGTACTTATTACCTCAATAGCCGCTGAACGTGCCCAGGCTAGGAACATGCAATAAACAATACAGAACTTGACACAGGCTATCCTGCAAGCCACCCAGGGTGGAGGTAACCGCGAAGTCGGTGATCTCCATCGGAATTTCTGAAGTATGGATCTGCCTAGGTTTGAAGGGAGTACTAACCCGGATGTTGCTGAACACTGGGTTAAGGAAATTGAAAGGATATTCAGGGTCATGCAATGCACGGACCAGAACAAAGTACTGCTGGCGACTTTCCAATTGGAAAAGGATGCCAGAGCATGGTGGGAGTCGGTGGAAGCAACACTGAATGGCCAGCAACTAACATGGGCTCAGTTCATTGAGCGATTCAACACCAAGTACTTTTCTGAGAGGGTCCAGGAATAGAAAGCATCCGAATTTGTGGCTTTGAAGCTGAGAGGACTCACTGTGACCGAGTATGAGGCCCAATTCTCTCGTCTGTCTAATATGTTGTTCACTTGATCGGGACAGAAGAATGAAGGTGAAACGCTTTCTGAATGGCTTGAGGCCCAGTATATCACACAACTGGCCCGATGGACATTCAAACCTATGCTGATATGGTAAAGAAAGCTCAGTTACTGGAAGATGCCATGGAGACTGCCGAAAGAATTAAGGGAAAATCCGTGAAAAGGGAGCAAGTGTCTGCTACTGGGAAGGTCAAACAACCACATGGGAAGAAAAGGCCCAGTGGCGGGGTAAATGAACCAGCTGATAAAAAGCCAAAGGAGTTAGGCAAGCAGATAGTGGTGGCAACGGAAGAAAGGTGCAACACTGTAACAAAGCTAGTCACCGGTCTGAACAATGCTGGAGAGCGCAAGGGAGATGCCTGCGCTGTGGAAGTCGTGACCACAGGATCTCGGACTGCCCGATGCTGAAAGAACAAGCTCCTCAGGACAAGCGTCTGAATGGACAGAAGAGGCAAGGCCACTTGCAAGCTATTCAGGAACCTGAAGCTGCTGAAGAAGGAGGTATCGTGGAAGGTACACTTACTATTCTTTCCCGACCCGCATATGTCTATTGTTACGGGAGCCACGCATTCCTTTATATCTCAAACATTTGTTGACACCCTACCTGTGAAACCCGTCCCAATGAAATCCGAATAGTTGTGTCAACCCCGATTGGTCCTGGCACCAATCTTACAAACCATATGCCATTTAGTGAAGTGTTGATTGAAACCCAAAACCTACCTGCAAATTTAATATGCATGGACATGGAGGGGTATGATGTGATACTGGGGGCAGACTGGTTGTCTGAACATGGGGCTAGTATCAATTGTAGAAGAAGTCGGGTAACCTTTAGCCATTACCCAAAACTAGTGTTCACAGGAGATAGAAACCGCAGGAGATTGTCCCTCATCTCCGCACTACAAGCTAAAAGGATGATGAGGAAAGGTTGTATGGCCTTTCTTGCTGTCGTTGTCATCGCAAAGAAAGAAGTCAAAGTGGAGGACATCCATATTGTCAGCGAGTACGCTGACATTTTTCCCGAAGACTTGCCAGGAATTCCTCCTAAGCGAGAGGTCGATTTTACCATCGAATTGGTCTCTGGAGCAGCACCAGTATCTAGGGCACCATATAGAATGTCCCCCGAAGAACTGAAGGAATTAAAAGAGCAACTGATGGAACTTTTAGAGAAGGGATTCATCCGACCAAGCACATCACCATGGGGTGCACCTGTCCTCTTTGTCAAGAAGAAAGATGGGTCGATGAGGCTGTGTATAGACTACAAGCAACTAAACCAGTCAACCATCAAGAACAAATATCCTCTGCCAAGGATTGATGAGTTGTTTGATCAATATCTGGAGCTAAATACTTCTCTAAAATAGATCTCAGATCCGGCTATCACCAATTGAGGATCAAAGGAGAAGACATTCACAAGACACCTTCCGAAGCAGGTATGGGCATTATGAATTTATTGTTATGCCTTTGGACTAACAAATGCCCCTGCAGCTTCATGCAGTTGACGAATAGTATTTATCACCCATATCTTGATAAATTTGTGGTGGTATTCATTGATGATATATTGATCTATTCCAAGACAAAGGAAGAACATGAGGAGTATTTGAGGATTGCATTGCAGATTTTAAGGGAGAATAAATTATATGCCAAGCTAAGTAAATGTGAATTCTGGCTTGAGGAGGTATCCTTTTTAGGGCATGTGGTAACCAAGGATGGTATCGTTGTTGATCCATCAAAGGTTGAGGTTGTACTGAAATGGGAAAGATCGACAAGTGTCATAGAGATCAGGAGCTTTCTGGGATTAACAGGATATTATCGAAGGTTTATAAAGGACTTCTCAAAGATGCAGTATCATTAACCAAGCTGACCGGGGAAGGAAAATCCGTTTGAGTGGACCGATGAATGTGAAGAAAGCTTTAACAACTTGAAGAAGTGTCTGACTACTGCTCCTGTCCTCGCCTTACCCACTGAAGAGGGAGGATTTGAAATTTATTCAGATGCTTCTGGAACAGGTCTGGGATGTGTCTTAATGCAACAAGGGAAAGTAATAGCATATGCCTCAAGACAGTGAAGATCCACGAAGTGAACTACCCGGTTCATGACCTGGAGTTAGCAGCTGTAGTATTCGCCTTGAAGATTTGGAGGCATTACATCTATGGTGACCAATTTAAAGTCTTTTCTGACCACAAGAGTTTGAAATACTTATTCTCACAGAAGGAGCTTAACATGAGACAAAGAAGGTGGTTAGAATACCTTAAGGACTTTGACTTTTCCATTCAATATCACCATGGGAAAGCCAATGTAGTGGTAGACGTGCTAAGTAGACAACCAGGAGCTATGATAGCTAGTATGATGCTGGGCGAATGGAAGTTACTGGAGCAATTGCAAGTTGAACTTAGACATGGGAAAGAAGGAAGCAAGTAATGATTTCCAATCTCCAGATACAATCTGATCTACTGACTGAAATCAAGAGAAAAAAAGGAGAGGATCCATTCTTAGTTGAGATCAGGGAGAAGCTAGAACAAAGACCTGACTTTTCTCTATCAGCTGATGGAAGATTACTATCCGAGGTAGAACATGTGTCCCTGATCATGGAGAACTCAAGAAGAGGTTATTAAATGAAGCTCACCAGTCCAAGTACACGATTCACCCTGGATCAACAAAGATGTACCAAGACTTAAAAAGGTTGTATTGGTGGCCAAACATGAAGAGGGATGTGGCCGATCATGTGTCATATTGTTTAACATGCATGGAAGTCAAGGCCGAGCATTTCCATACAGCTGGTGGACTGCTACCACTAGAAATCCCGGAATGGAAGTGGGATAGCATCGATATGGACTTTATCATGGGATTGCCCAAGACTAGAGGTGGTATGGATGCATTTTGGGTAATAGTTGATCGATTGACTAAGTCGGCTCATTTCTTGCCGATTAAGAGTATCTAGTCAGTGGATGTATTGGCTGCACTATATGTTAAGGAAGTAGTTAGATTGCATGGGGTTCCATCTAACATAATATCAGATCGGGACCCTAGATTCACTTCACACTTCTGGAAGGGTTTACAAGCAGCAATGGGTACTAAACTAAACTTTAGTACTGCTTTCATCCTCAGATTGATGGACAAACCGAAAGGACCAATCAAATTGTGGAGGATATGCTACGTGCTCTAGTGCTAGATTTTAGAGGTCGATGGGATGATCAATTATACTTGATGGAGTTTGCATACAACAATAGCTATCAGACAAGTATCAAGATGGCACCGTTTGAAACCTTATATGGCAGGAGTTGCAGATCACCACTTTGTTGGGAAGAGGTTGGGGAGAACCAATGGGTTGGACCCGACTTAATTGAGGCGACCGTCAGAAAGGTTCAGATTGTCAGGGAACGTCTGAAGATATCACAATCTAGGCAGAAGAGTTATGCAGACAAGAGAAGGAGAGAACTGGAATTTCAGGTTGGCGAACATGTTTTCCTGAAGGCCTCACCTTCAAGGGGAATCCAAAGATTTGGGATCAAGGGAAAGTTGAGTCCCAGATTTATCGGACCATTTGAAATTCTGGAAAGGATTGTCAGGTGGCGTATAGACTTCCACTACCTCCACAGTTGGCAAACATGCATAATGTGTTCCAATATCCATGATGAGGAAGTACTTATTCAATGACGACCATGTAATCAACAATGAGGACTTGGAGATTCGGGAGGACCTGACTTATGAAGAGAAGCCGATCAAACTATTGGATCGGAGATTCAACGACTCAGGAATCGTACCATACCTATGGTGAAGGTCCAATGGAGTCGAGACGGAGTTACCAACGCTACCTGGGAAACGGAGGAAAGAATGAAGAAAAACCACCCAGAACTATTCTCAGGTACGAACTATACAATTATGTGTAAATTTGGGGACTAAATTTCTTAAGTAGGGGAGGATGTAACACCCGGAAATTTAGTGATTTAAAAATTTTAGAAATAAAAGGAAATAAATAAATTCCGCATGATCGGAATGATAAAACTTACGTACCATTATCGTACAAGAGAAAACACATCGGAAATTCCGTAAAAATTATAAATCAACCCCATATATTATCCTTAAGTGTTCCACGAAGAAATTCGTGCAGTGGAAAATCCAATTGGCATAATATACATCACACATGACAAATTACCCGAATTTAGAAACTAAGTCGGAAATTGTTAACGCGAAAAATAACCCAACCATAAATTAAATAAACATGTTGGAGAGACTTCCAACATCATGTATTAATAACCCTTAACAAGATTGGGCCAATGGAGCACATTTGGCCCAAAGATAAAAATTGGGACAAGAAAATACCCAAAAATTCGTGTATGTAATTATGTAATAATTAAGAGGACAATTTAGGGTAAAATTAGGGTAATTAGTCATGCAAGGTAAGCCAAAACCGGACCCAACCCTAAGAGGTGGTTTCCTAAACCTTTGCTACCTCCTTTGGGTGGAGAATCCCAAATTTTGGAAGGTGCCATGGTAAACCCGCAGCCCCTTTCCTAGTCCCATTAGGACATGTAAATACACCCTAAATCTATAAGAACTCGTCACTAAACTCTTGGGGAAGGTTTGGCAACGTGTTGGGGTCGTTTGGAGGCGGGCTAGGGCTTCATAGGAGGAGGATAAAGGCTGGGAACTAGAGCTTCATCCCCTTCATCCTCTGCTGCATCCAGAACGACGACATTTCTTAGATCTTCATAAAGGTATGTGTTCTTAGGCCAAAATGAAAGAAAACCAATATCATCTTGTAGAGCTTTGAGTCTAGGTTCATTTACACTTGATTTGCCCAATTTCATAGAGTATACATTGAGTATTAGTCGTTTCCCTAAGTTGCGCATAGTTAGGGCTTTTTATGTTCTTCTTATTATGCATGTGATTTGAGACCGAATTAGACAAAACCCCCATCATAAAAGTTATGCTACTAGTAGTCCTCGTCATGCTTTGTGTTGAACACTTTGTCTAAAAGTCATTGGTTAGAGAGTTATAAGCATGGTAAGAGAGCTGCTACATGATACTGTATTTCAGGTTGCACTTGACCTTTATGTTCTTTATGCTTTTCACAAGATTCAATACCGATTAGGTCAAACCCCAAACATCAAAGTTCTTCTACTAGTTGTCCTGGTCATCTTTCATGTTAAACATTTTGTCTAAATATCATTAGATAGAGTGATAAGCATGGAAAGAGGAGCAGTTGGTTTTCCTGCGTTTTCGGGTTAAGCTAGGAATCGCATCTGGTCCAGGCGACGCGATTCCAGCGCCTGGTATCGCGTCAGCCTGGTCCGACGTTATCCAGTAAAAGGCATCCATGAGGTGCGATGCGATTCACGCACTGACCGGTCAACGGCCACGTGAGACTTCGCGCCGCGTGGGAGTCTGTGCCCAGTCTGAACCGCGGCGGGATCCCCGGACGCGTTTCATGTCGTTTTCCTGCCCATCGATTTATTAATGAATTTCCTTAACGCGTCGCTACACCCCGATGCGATTCAGTCTAAAAGGCGGCCTACAAGGCCGACGCGATTTACTTTTCTGCATGGTTTGGCCTATTTACTTGTACACCGTGTTTGAAAAATGTCCACTGTGTTGGACGCCATTCATAGGCCGACCTGAGACTGTTCTTTTCTGCTAGTCAGTCAGTATGTTTGGTTTCTTGGTCCATCAGCATGTGCATGATGTTATATAGTATGCATGGACCTAAAAGCAATCAACCCATTGAAAAACGGTAATGATATGAATATGATTCTAATGTGTAATTGTGATTGACCTTATGTTCATTTGATTATCTTGTGATCTTACTTATTATCAATTTGACATGATAAGAATATGATATGAATGTATGGATGAACACATGTTAGCGTAGACGTGTTTAGTTAAAGTGTTTCATCATGGTTTATATATGAGTTTCCTTAAGTTATATGCTTTCCGATGTGTCAATATTTGTTCATATTGCATACATGTTAGGAAAGATCCGTGACTCGTCACTTACACATTTGCACGAATAGGCACACCCTTCTTGGGGAATTGAGAGCTCTCTGTCGGTCATTCCGAATCGGAAAGACTAGTGATCTTTTCCTTAAGACCTCCGTAAGTCTCCGTTCTCTATGGATTCCACATAGAGACCGAGCTGGTTGTACCATGAAGTACCTTGGAGATAGAGAGCACATGTTCCACGTACGATCTGTCATTAGTCATTCTCATGTCAAGACATTAATGAATTATGAAACATAATACGTCGTTATACTGCCCATTTGTTCTCTTGAGCTATTTGTCACACCTTGACTCTATGATGATCATGTTCTTGTTACATTGAGCTTATTATTGAAATTCCGTGGCCATAATATGATATGTTTGTTCAGCACAACGTAGGACTTCGGTCCATTTGACTAATGCCTGTGCAATAGGGGCCCTGTCTAGTTCTGAGGAAGAGCGCCCCAACGTACTTATTAACCGCGGGAGTATGGACTTGTGGACCTGTGGTGCTTGGTATGGCACTGATACGATATGCAAGATTTGTGGGAATGTGTCTTCGTTTGATATGATATGATAAGTTTGATTTGATATGATATGATAAGATTTGATATGATACTTCTGTTCATGTGAATACATGATATCTGTATGAATATGCCAATCTCTTTTGATATGATTCTACTCTTGAAATATTTGTCCATGTATATGCAACTCGATATTTGATTTGATATGACATCCATTCTGTTCTGCTATTTACTTGTTAGAAAGCATGCATAGCATTATCATGTTCATGTGCATATCTGCCTATTTAAAATGTTAATCATGTATATTAGTGCCTGCACAATATTGAGATGTAAATCCTACTGAGCTAGTTCGCTCACCCTATCATCCTGTCCTTTTCAGGTAGTGATGAGGAACCAGTGGAGTCCAATGGGGTAGGGCAAGAGTGATGAGCACCCGACATTGAGGAGATGAAGTATTAGGAATAGATATTTGAGTAGTCTATGTATTAGTGAAACATTTTCATTGAATAAGGGACCCTTTAGTTGGTTCTTCTTATGTAAGGTTGTAACTAGTTGAATGAAATAGAATAAAGTATACTTTTGGTGACCCTATTATAGTCTCAAATGTGTTATTGCGTTTAAATTATGACTCTGCGCTATTCAACTGTGATACGTCTATTTGTATCGTTCACGCACCTCGGTATTTATTTCGCTGCTAAATATCGGGGTGTGACATTTGTTGATGCACCTTAGAGGTGCAAGAGGGAGTGGACAACGCCGTAAGGAGGAGCCGTCATCGTCGGAGACCGCCGTGTGGACACCACTTGAGGGAGGTCATGTGAGTTGCTTCATCCTGCAAGCCAGGTTCTTCACGTCAGGGGATATATGAGCTTCCCTAAGTGACAAAGTCTCGCCCTTGTATGAATTGCATGAGAGTCATGCACTTGGACATCATCCCGGTCCGACAACTTCTTGTGGGGAATGTTTTTTTATTTTTAAATTATCTTCTGCTGTGCATTTGATGCCCCTCAGACTTCCCTATAGTTGGGACCCAAAGCTGTTGATGCAATATTTCTAGGCTATACTGAAAATAACTATACATATAGATTTCACATGATTAAGTCTGAGATTTTCAACATAGATGTTAATATTGTAGTTAAGTTTCATGATGCTACATTCTTTGAGAATATGTTTCCTATGAAGATTGGTTTGCCTCAACCATCCTCTTTTGAAACTATGCAGCCCACATCTAATTCTATTCTAGAACATGTAGAAAGAATGACAAATGTGGGGATAAGTAAACTAGTTCTCATCCTTGATTCTAGAGATCAGAAAGATGAAGTACAACCTAGAAGGAGTACTGACAAAAAATTGTGAAGGATTTTAAAAGTGATTTTATTGCTTTCCAGATCAAGGACGATTCTCCCACTTTAGGGATGCCATGGCTTTTTCTAAGGCAAGGCATTGGATAGAAGCCATTAAGAGTGAAATTTGTACACCCCGATGTGAAATATCGAGATGAGCAGTTGTATTCAAGCAAGTAAACATAGCGTATATAAAAGTAAATATAAACAAACCGTTGGATAATTGAAAATAATACCAATAATTAATAACTCTTTTACTCATAATCCAATCACTAAGTCTATTACATCTACTAATTAACACCATTGCATAGGGCCCAATATGACACTTTACATTGAGTAGATTAAAAGTAAACCAACTAAGTACTATACTAAGACACTACTATACTATGATAACATGATGCTAGGGTGACTCTTCAACTATGCCCCAACATGCTTCAAGACAACTCATCACTCTTGGTCATCCCCATTTGTGTGTGCATTGTCTTCTTCATCTGACTCACATAAAATATATAAGGTAATACTAAATGAGTGAAATGCCCAGTAAGATTTATATCCCTTTGGTCAGACATATTTTAAATAGTTAACATCTTAACAAATAGAATAACTAGAGATGAAATAACATGTCATGAAAGAGAGTAATAGCATGACGGTGTCATGTGATAACAAGTATAAGCAATAACATGAATAACATGAGAGAGAGTATATGGTCATATCACCAGTAAAGATGTACAAATCAAGTATCATCATGTCAAGCACTTTTCACGAGATGATTGTCATAGACAAATCAAGTAAGTCAAGTACTCGGGTGTAACGTCAGACACCCTGGTCAATAAATGTCCACGAGCACATACACTTTTAGGTGCTCCTTCCAATACCAGATCGGGCCCTATAAGTGTCAGACATTAATCATATTTTCTTATCTTAGACAATCAGTCAATGGCTATAGAGTTCTAACAAATAGATAAGAAGTGTAGAAGATAGATGAGATTATCCTAGAAGAGAAAGAAAAGATGAGAAAGAGAGACAAGATTAGAGTTTCTGAAACTATCAAAAAAATATACAAGAGACATGCACGTGAAATGGTACGAGAAAACATACGAGTAATAACTACAAAGTAGTACTCTCAGATACTGGAAGCACAGGGTGAACGTAGCCTACCCCCTGATCGTGATCAAAAGACGATCAGTAAGTAGGGCGCATTTACAGACAAAGACTCAAGGCTCAGTCTACTTGTGAGGCTGAGTTGTGTGCTTTGGACACTACTAGTTTGATGGTTGAATGGATTAGAGTCTGCTCACAGAACTTCCCTTAATGAGTAAGCTTATACCTCTGATCTCTATTCATTGTTATAATATGACCAAAATTACAAAGATCAGAAGCTTCAAGTACAACCAGAAAGAGATGAGACACATCCAACTCAGACTAAAGTCTGTAAGGAAACTAGTGTCTCAAAGAGTGATAGCTATGAATTTTGTTGGTACCAAAAGATAATATAGCTATCCTCTGACTAAAGACTCAATAAAATCAAGTCTTAAAATTTTGGATGGGGATAAGACTGAAATCCATTAATAGTTCTCCTATAATGGCAACCCAACTTATGTAAATAGAGATCTTACAAAGAATGTTCAATATGGTAATAACAAATTGCTAAGAGGACTAGAAGACACTCAATGTTCATTTAGATACTTTATATCTGAGTTCCTCCCCAATAATCCTAATATTAGTGTTTGTAACTACAAGTTAAGGATGAGTTGTATACTCATAATAGGTTCAATCTTGGAAAGGTAGGATGCATGCTAGTAGTGCATCCTTGGAGAAGCACACCTAAATGAGTGATATTATGGGGCCGTAGTTAAAGAAATCAGGTTATTCTGGAAAGCACTCGTGATACATGAAATGGCGCATGGCCGTAAAGTGCCACCCCTAAAGATTGCTATCTAAACTTATAACATGTTGTCTCCAATAACAATCTTCACTAAAAAGAATCAAGTTCAAAACCTAGTTCACTTCGATTTTGTGAGAAAAATATTTGGAATACTTAGGTAAAAGTTCAAATCCAAAAACTAATTTCACTAAAAGCATGATATATATCTCTCTTGTTTTTTTTTCCCTCTTTGCAAACCATGAGTTTGTGGATAATATTGGTTATAAGTAGGATGGCAGCTTTTTAAGAAAGGGTTAAACTTAAGGTTTGAAGAGGGATCCATCCACTTGTGTGTGTATGTAGAGTTTTTGACCCACGTTAGAAAGCACAAGAAAGTGGAAATCTTTATAACTCTTTGTGTTTCTGAACACATAGTCCAAAGAACTAGAAGGAGCTATGCCATAGACCACATGCACGCGCCCGCCCATTGCGCAGGGCTGGGCTAGGCTAGGTAGAGTTGGGCTCACATGTAGGCTAGGCTGGGCTGAGCCAAGCACCCACGTATGAGGTAGTTATGGGCCCTCTTGGGCTTCCTTTTATTTTACCTTTTACCCTTTTTACTGGGAGAGGAAGGAAGGGACGTGTCCATTCCTAAAGAGATGCTTTAGAGGTTTGCGTGCGCAGCGAGTATATAGGCCTAGAGAGAGAGAAAGTCTAATAGTGGTTACCCACTTCTTGTTTGGATTTCCTTTTGACCTCTAGGTGGACTCAATGAACGCAACCGAACTTCAGACGATGATGACCTTTGGGGAACTCCACTCACCTCTGACTACCTCTTGCTTCCGCTCCGCTGTGACTCCTTCCTATCTATTGCCGTCTTTGAGAAGGAGGACTGATGTCCCCGTTCAATGCATGCCTTCTTTCTTAAACCCATATTTCTATTACATACGTAGAGAGATGTCAATTCTTTGCAGATAACTTTTGATTTATGACATTAATCAATCTCATTATTTGTGGTTGTATCTTAAGAGATAATCCCCAATTTATAGTGAAGGTGATATCTTCTCTGAGACAAGTTTCTTCATGGAACGCCTCCATTGGATCTTTTCATTTTTTGTTCTTATCTGTATACCATGGTCAATATACTCATGTTTAAAACTGTTCTTTGGGATGTGCCTATTAACATGTTGGATTCTTTTATTTATGTCATGGTGTTTGCTTTATATTTGCCGTTGATGATATACCATGATGTGTGCCCAATACCCACTATTTTCACAACAAAGATCGCGCTGTGGGGATGGAATCCAAAGTGACCATGTTCTATGGCACCATGCCACCATCCCTGTTGAGTGCAAGTGGATGGACCCCTTCTTCTTCCTCATGAACCCCGGGGCCACCTATGCCAGCAGGCGCAGCGCGCACACGCTTACTAGGAGGGGGTGTTCTTGATAACGGTGGAAACAGTTCGTAAAAGCCCTTCAATTCTCCTCCAGCATGGCTGTAAGATGTATAGGGTTTTGTGTGTGTATAACGACCTTCCTCGATCGTAAGAAAGAGTGCTCTATATATTGCTCGTGGAATTTATGATCACCGCATATGAGGAGTGGTTTAATTAATTGGACACTCTATCATATATATATTCAGATATCAAGAGTTAACTTCTAACAATAACAAATTGAAATAAATTATTAAGAATTTATCTTTCACCATGTAATAGATTAATATTTTAATAAATAAAATTTTTATATATAAAAAAAATCATGATCCCCCGCTGCCTCCACGATCTTCCCAAATGTTCGCAACTGTGATACTAATACAAGGCAACACCAGATGGAAGTTAAGATTTTTAATTTTATTTGGTTTAAAATTATTCTAATATGATAATTAATCCTATTGAAATGTTGAAATTAATTATAAGACTTCTACTCCGGATAGATTAGGGATAATTTTAACTTACTTCAAAAAGGGAAGAGGCCTTACAATACCTTATTCACTTGTTAAAGCAGCCTAGATACTTGGCTAACTTCTAATACCTTTTTTTAAAACTTTTTTTTTTATGATAACAAAGATGACTGCCTTGCACTACGTTAATAAACCCATGCACTTTTTATTCACGAAAATTGATATAAAAAAAATTTGTTGACAAAAATATTTGATTAGTCGAACCTCGCAATTTATTAATTAAAACCCCGCACTTTATTAATACATGGGAGTCTAAATGCCTAACCTATATTCTTGATTGATAAACATTTTTATCAATTTGACGGGAGTGTTGTTCCCCATGAGAAATCTCTTCTCCCTAATTGTGAACAGTGAAGCGACAGACCACCGCAATGCTCTTAGAATATGCAAAATCTCTTTACAACAAAAGAGAAATATTTAATGGACATCACATTTATTAAGATTGTGACATCTAATTTGAAAGGTTTTTAATATCTCCTCCTCTATCATTTTTTTAAACTCACATAATGGATGTGACTTATTCAGTGCACCTCAAAGAGATGCACCAAATATTTCGATAAACCTCTTCTTCTCTTTTTCTTAGGTTGGAGGGCCCTCTGTCTATCTCCCGGGTCCTTTTCGAACTACTTTGTCATGTTGTCACGGCAAAACCATAAACATGGATGGCCAACTAATAATGACATGTGCCCCTGTTTTGCCTAACTAGAAAGTTGGCCCACGGTTTTCTGAAGCAACTATAAATATTCTAAACACACGTATATATATAGATGCATACGTGAAATTTAACGAAAGAGAATAGATTTATTTATAATTAAATTATATTTCTACATAACAAAGATAAAGATATCTAGATATTGTAATAATAAGACGTCCGGATAAGATACATAATCTCTCGTTTCATTCTCACACACAAAGTCAATATTGATATGTGAAATTTTAGTCTCTCTCTCAAGATATAATATTATTTCTATTTAAAATTTTATCTTTTTTGTAGGGGAAAAAAAAGAATAGGAATGGATTTTATTGATAAGTATATACTTATATCTAATATGAAACTAAACTATAAATATGTTTGTTATTAATTGTGGGTAATTTTTTTTATTACTCAGCTAACTTAAATATGTGCCTCGGACTCGGAGACTGGAGTTGTTCGTTTCTTTGTAAAAGAAAGTTACAGGTCGACGACACAGGGCGTGGGTTGTGATGTCTGCAAGATGGAGGTCGGTGTATGGATGGCTCTCGTGCATAATTTGTTCCTCTTCTTGCTCTAAAAATTAAGAACAGCTCCTGGTCCTCGTAAAACTGGTGTGTTCCAAATCAGCGGCGCTCTCTATCCTCCTTAATTATTAACAAGCTTAGAACGTTGGTTTTGTTGCGTCTTGAAAAGTAATTTTAAAGTGGTTCTTTTGAATAATAGCTAGTTAACTAATTAGTTTGATGGTGGAGACTCTGTTAACGATGAGATCCTTGGAGCTTAATTTGGAGGTCATATATAAAGATGTCATGAACCGAGCCGACTCGTAAGTACGACCCGTCCAAGGCCCGTCTAAAGCCTAAATAAATATTAAACCCAAACCATGAAATAGTTTAGAAATTAGACTCATTTTTAACCGGATTTGGACGGGTTGGCTCCTAATTAAGGCCAGCATACTAGCTAGGATGGTATTAATGGAACTGTGAGACGAGGAGGTCATCTTCTGAGGCGGAGAAGGGGACCAAGAGCTTCGTCATATCTAGCTTCTCATGCACAGCCATCGCCGTCGATCCCACTCTTAAAAAGTATCCATCTTTTGGTAGCAAGCAGGAGACGGCGTTGCAGTTGTCTACGTTTCCTTTTTCTTCTTCTTTTTTTCTTTGCAGTTAGTATTTTCTTGACTAGTTAACTTTGAATCCAAAATTTTTTATTTTTCTGTTCTTCTCGAAGATTTTTTTGATAACTTTTAAAATATAACGTTTAGGAGATGCTTTTAAGAAAAAAAACTAACTTTATTAGATTTATGATTAAATAGTCAAGTTAGAAATATTAAAAACTAATATAAAAGTCACAGGGTCAAATTTTAAAAAATAATTTTGCTGATTTTTATACTATTTCTCACAAGAACTTGATTTTGTTCAAAATTTTGATGAAAAAACTATTAACAAATGAACATATGAGAATAATGGTAACAATTCACAATAATAGGAAGGGTGGCAGATGTTGTCATGAATCTGACAAGACCGATGTTTAAAGGCAACAAATGGAACACAGTTCCTTTTACTACATTTTATTTATTTATATTATTTGGGTAATTAATGCTTACTTATAAATTTTGTTATTATTGTTGATGCTGTCATCCATGATTTCAAGACTTATGAATAAGTATTCGACAAGTTTTTAGTTTTATTTATAGAAGATAGTAAAAGATTTTTACACTATGAAAATTTTGATCTAGGAAAGTAAGTGTTTTTTATTATTATTATTTGATGTTAAAAAGATTTAAATGACTAATACATGTTGTGATTGTGTGAGTGATTTGTTGGACTGAAATGAACCCCAACAGATCAGTGTGAATTTTATTTACTTTTATGTTAGATTTGAGTTGAGCTATCTTAACTTTAGATTCAATTGAATTTAGATTAGCCAATCCAAATCCGTCACACCCATACTCATATATGGCTCTTGAATATGCCCTCCTTTTGTGTTGTACAAGGACAGCCTATTTATGTTTTTTTTATTGTTTCTAATGAAGTTATTTTGTGCTTAATTGTAACACATGGGGTACGTACGCACGCTTTGTCCTCCCTAACAAGGTTTAAATGTTGGTTTATTTACTTTTATATTCTAGATAGATCCTCATATTATGGTAACTCCACAAAAGCATGTTTGGAGTCAGCTTCAGACAAGTCGAAAAATGGGCTTAAAATGCTCTAAGGATGATAAATGGATGACCAGAGTAGTGTTTATTTAGCTAGGAATGTTGGGCCCATGGCCCTTTTTCACTTATTCAGCTCATGGTCCCATGACCCACATATTATTTATTAACCCATTATGTGATGGACGGTGGAGATGGCTTTGTGGCCAAAAAGAAACAAAAATAGAAAACGCATGGATGGGTTGGCGGCTGTGTGGGTTGGGATTTAGTAGAAAACAGAAAGAAAAAAAAAAAGCACGGTGTTGCGAACTGGGTGTTTTGCGGCTAGGGAAAAAGGGCACAGCAGGGAGGCAACCCTGTTCGGTGCAGACGCGGACTGCTGTTGTGCGTGTTGTTCTTGCGACTGCGGTGCTTTGCAGAAGAGGACAGCGGCTGTGCATGTTGCAGAAAACGGCCGGGGTGCTGTTGCTACGTTCTGCTTTGTGGTGTGGTGCAGTGCGCGAGAAGGAGAAAGAGAAGAATAAGAGAAGAAGACAAGGGGCAATGCGGAATACCGTGTCACGGTGACGTAATCTTTGTATCTCTGTTATTCTTTTGTGATTGTTACTCGGGTATTGGGTAGTGACTCCGAGATTTGTATGTTCATTATTTTTATAGTGGATTTGTTTCTCCGGCTTGCCCCGTGATTTTTCCCCTTCGCGTTGGAGGGGTTTTCCATGTAAATTCTTGGTGTTCCATGTGATTGTGTATTTCATTTATTTTTCCGCTGCGTATTTCGGCATGTTCGTATTTGTTCGTATACAACGATTTATTCCATCAACTGGTATCAGAGCGATTTAGGACAGATTTAATTTTTGTGTATGAACATGGAGGCCAGTAATGTTTCCGCATGGTTAGTTTGAACGCAAATAATTGGATGATATGGAAACCAAGAATGGAAGATCTCTTGTATTGCAAAGATCTATATAGACCTTTGCAAGGGGACAGTGGAAAGCCCGCAACGACATCAGATGATGATTGGAAGAAGTTAGATCAAAAAATCGTCGGATTTATTCAACAGTGGCTTGATGACAGTGTCTTCCATCATGTCTCCATAGAGAGTTCTGCACACTCTCTTTGGAAAAAGTTAAAAGGTCTCTGTGAGAGAAAAACAGCTGGTAACAAAGTTTTCTTGTTCAGAAAACTTGTGAACCTGAAATATAAGAGAGTGTTTCTATTGCTGAGCATTTGAATGAAATGCAGAGTATTACTAACCAGTTATCCTCTATGAAAATGTCTCTTGATGATGAGTTGCAGGCATTGTTACTTCTCAGTTCATTGCCAGAAAGTTGGGAGACACTGGTGGTTTCCCTCAGTAATTCTGCGCCAGATGGTGTTGTCACTATGAGCCAAGTAACAAGCAATTTGTTGAATGAGGAGTTGAGGAGAAAGAATTCAGCAACATCTCAGAATGATTCACAGGCACTTGTATCAGAGACTAGGGGAAGGTCAAAGTCCAGAGATAGAGGCAATTCACGTAAGGGTAGAAGCAAGTCAAAGTCAAGAAAAAATATAACTTGTTAACTGTGGTGAGAAAGGGCACTTCAAGAACCAGTGCAAGCAACCTAAGAAGAGCAAGAAAAAGGGAAAATAAGTGGAGAATACAGAGTCAAGGAGAATACCACAGCTACATGCAGGGTGGTGACTTTGATTTTGTCTACTTCTGATGATATTTTTTTATGTGTGCCAAGATCTCGAATGGGTGATTGATACAGGTGCTTCTTATCATGCTACACCATGGAGGGAGTTCTTTGCTACCTATAGGACATGAAACTTTGGTGTTGTCAAGATGGGCAACCATGGCACGGCAGATATCATTGGCATGGGCGACATCCACATAAAGACCAATCTTGGCTGCAAGTTGGTGCTGAAGGATGTGAGACATGTTGCTGATTTGAGACTGAATTTAATTTCCGTGGGCAGGCTGGATGATGAAGACTTTGATATCAGATTTCACAGAGGGCAATGAAAACTCAATAAGGGTTCTCTTGTTGTAGCTAGTGGAAAGAAATGTCATACTTTGTACAGGTTGCTGGCTAAAGCTTGTGGTGAGCAGTTGAATGCTACAGAGAAAGACTTCAGCATGGAGTTGTGGCATAGGTGACTGGGGCACATGAGCGGAAGGGGCTGCAAGCTCTTTCAAGAAAGAGTTTTGTCGGACTTCAGAGGTACACATTTGAACTCATGTATTGACTGTTTGGTTGGAAAACAACATAGAGTTTCTTTTGCTAGTCCTGCTTTATCTAGAAAAATGCATGTGTTACACTGTGTCTATACAGATGTTTGTGTTCCTTTGAGGACAAAAACTCTTGGTGGATCTGTTGATGTTCCTGGTATTAGTGGTGCACTTTATTTTGTCACTTTATAGATGATTTTCCAGAAAGTTTTGGCCTATGCTTTGAAGACTAAAGATCAGGTGATTAATGTTTTCAAAGAGTTCCATGCTAGGGTTGAAAGGGAGACAGAAAGGCAATTGAAATGTATAAGATCAGATAATGATGGTGAGTATATAGGATTGTTTGATGACTATGCAGTCACATGGCATCCAGCATGAGATGACAGTTCCAGGTACTCCTCAGCATAATGCAATTGCAGAGAGGATGAACTGCACCATCATGGAAAAGATCAGATGCATGCTTTCACAGGCCAAGCTACCCAAAAGATTTTGGGATGAGGCGTTGAGGACTGCAGTTGATGTGATCAACTTGTCACCCTGTACAGCTCTAAATGGTGATGTGCAGAGCATGTATGGTCAGAGAAAGATGTCTCCTACAGGCACTTGAGAGTGTTGGGTGTCGTGCATTTGCACATGTTCCAGACAATGAGAGGTCCAAACTGGATGGTAAGACAAAAGAATATATTTTTCTTGGGTATTCACATGATTTGTTTGGTTACAGGCTATGGGATCCAGAAAAGCATGGTGTTTAGAAGCAGAGATGTGGTCTTTTTAAGATCAAACTCTTGAGGACTTGAAGAAAGAGGCACCAGCCAAGACTTCTGCAGAAGGATAGTAGATTGTGACCCGGTTACTCCTCCAGTACGTCAGGCTGATGGGGGAGATGTGCAGAAGATGGTGTAGAGGCTGATATTGACTTACCTGCAGGACATGTTGAGCAGAAGAGGAAGAGGAGCGGCCCTCTCAAGAGTCTCTATTGAGAAGATCTTCCAGACAACTTCAACCTTCCAGAAGATACTCTACAGATGAGTATTTATGCTTACTGATGCAGGTGAACCAGAGAGTTACCACGCAGCATCTGAAAGTGAGCGGGAAAAGGAGTGGTTAGCAGCTATGCATGAAGAGATGGATGCTTTGCAGAAAACCACACATATGATTTGATGGAGCTACCAAGGAAGGAAGGCATTGAAGAACAAGTGGGTTTTCAGGTTGAAGACTCAAGAACAGTGTCCTCAACCAAAGCACAAAGCAAGATTGGTTGTGAAAGGCTTTGGTCAAAAGAAAGGTATTGACTTTGAAGAGATTTTTTTCCCCTGTTGTTAAAATGTCTTCTATCCATGTTGCTCTTGGTATTGCTCCTAACATGGACTTGGAGTTGAGCAATGGATGTGAAGACAGCTTTCCTTCATGGTGATTTGGAGGAGGAAATTTACATGGAGCAACCAGAAGGCTTCAAAGTCAAAGGTAAAGAAAATCTTGTCTGCAGGTTGTGGAAGAGCTTGTATAGACTGAAGCAAACTCCAAGACAGTGTACAAGAAGTTTGATTCATTTATGGCTGAAAATGGATACAAAAGAACGGCTTCAGATCATTGTGTATACATCAAATGGTTTGGTGAGAATTTTATTATTCCCTTATTATATGTTGATGGCATGTTTATTCTTGAAAAATATATGTCTATGATTGACAGGTTGAGAAAGAACTTAGCAAGTCCTTTGCAATGAGGACATGAGCCAGTAAGCAAATACTGGGTATGCAAATTTCTCGTGATAGAAAAGCCAAGAAAATATGGTTACAGAGAAATACATCGAGAGGTGTTGGACAGGTTCAGTATAAGCAATGCAAAGCCATTGGTTCTCCTTTTGCAAGTCATTTCAAGTTGTGCTCAGAGCAGAGTCCAACAAGTGAAGAGGAGAAGGAGAAAATGCAAAAAGTTCCTTATGTTTCAGCAGTCGAAAGTCTGATGTATGCAATGGTATGTACGAGGCCGACATTGCATATGCAGTAGGTGTTGCTAGTAGATTTCTTGCAAATCCAGGAAAAGAGCACTGGGCAGCAGTGAAGTGGATTCTTAGATATCTCAGAAGTAGCTCCAAAGTTTGTTTAAGCTTTGGAGGCGGACAACCTATGTTAACAGGTTACACATATGCAGATATGGCAAGAGATATTGATACACGGAAGTCCGCATCAGGTTTTGTTCTTACTTTTGTAGGGGGAGCAGTGTCATGGCAATCCAGATTGCAAAGGTGTATTGCTCTCTCTACCACAGAGACAGAATATATTGCTGGTACAGAGGTTTGCAAAGAGATGCTGTGGATGAAGAATTCTTACAAGAATTGGGGCTGAAACAGGAACACTATGTAGTGTATTGTGACAGTCAGAGTGCCATCCATTTGTGCAAGAATCCGACTTTTCATTCTAAGTCAAACATATAGATGTTAGATACCACTGGATCAGAAATGTGTTTGAAGAGAAGCAGTTGCAACTTCAAAAAATCACACAGATGACAATGGGGTAGACATGTTGACGAGATCTTGCCAAAGAAAGACAAGAGATGTGCCGACAGTTGGTCGCATGACTTCACATTGAGGAGTCATGAACAGCCTCCCTTATGGCTGGAGGGGGAGGTTGTTGGGCCCATGGCCATTTTCACTTATTCAGCCCATGGTCCCATGACCCACATATTATTTGTTAACCCATTATATGATGGACGTGGAGATGGCCTTGTGGCCAAAAAGAAACAAAAATAGAAAAACGCATGGATGGGTTGGTGGCTGTGTGGGTATTGGGATTAGTAGAAAACAGAAAGAAAGAAAAAAAGCACGGTGGTTGCAACTGGGTGTTTTGCGGCTAAGGGAAAAGGGCACAGCAGAGGAGGCAGCGCGGCTGGGTGCAGACGCGGACTGCTACTGTGCGTGTTGTTCTTGCGGCTGCCGTGCGGTATGCAGAAGAGGACAGCGACTGTGCGTGTTGCAGAAAACGGCCGGGCTGTTGCTACGTTATGCTTTGTGGTGTGGTGTAGTGCGCGAGAAAGAGAAAGAGAAGAACAAGAGAAGAAGACAGGGCAACGCAGAATACCGTATTCACGATGACGTAATTTTTATATCTCTGTTATTCTTTTGTGATTGTTATTTGAGTCTTGGACAAGAGATTCCGAGATTTGTATGTTCATTATTTTTATAGTGGATTTACTTTTTCGGCTTGCCTCGTGATTTTTCTCCTTCGCGTTGGAGGGATTTTTCACATAAATCCTGGTGTTCCATGTGATTGTGTATTTCATTTATTTTTCCGCTGCGTATTTCGGCCTACTCGTATTTATTCATATACAACGATTATTCCATCAAGAAACACCTACTCAGATATATGCATGACATCTGCAGGCCGTTATTAATAATTATAACCATTTTATCTACATCTCTCTGTTGGAACAATCTATGTTTATCTCTTCTTTTTCCTTTTCTTGTCATATTTAACGTAGATAACAACACTCTCTATATATAATTAAGACTTCCGTTGGATGAGATACAACTCACTCACGCATTTCACCACATTTGTTTTTGATATGTTAGGTCGATTGGTCTAATTTTTTGAACATATTTTGAATTCGCGATGTAAGACAACGTCTAAATCTTAACTATTTACAATTCCTTCTGAGATCTATGCTGCCCAAACTCACTGCAGGACAATATCAACAATTATTGAACTTAATGAACCAATGCTGCAAACTTTGCAAAGCAATATCAACAACTATTGAACTTAATGCCCAAACTCTCCTTCCAATAAAACGACCACCTTTCCAACAACATCTACACATCTAGACCTATATATGTCATAAGGCACTTGAGCAAAAACATCTACACATCCATGCATAGTTTGGTTAGTTCCATAAATTTCTTTTCCTATTCTGCATCCAATTCTGAGATGTGCATTTGGGCAAAACAGACCAGATATCCTTTCTATCCTAATCAAAATACATGTAAAGCTCCACTTAAACTCATTCGTGTTGACATTTGGGAAGATATCCTACTGTTTCTTGTTGAACCGTAAAATTTTAACATGCCTTCTAAGAGGCATTGTCTTTATTTGAGATTTTGTCTTGGGAGAGAAAAACATATATCTTACTTATAAATATATATTTATTTTCACTACTCTAATATTAGATTAAACTATGTCCTTACACAGCCCCCCTTGAAAAGGATAAGGTGTGGGAGTCTTGTTACGTCAAAATGTTCAAACAAGGCGCATGGTCTCTTGTTCTATTCCCACAGACAATGCTAATGTTGATGCGTGAAATTTTAATGTTCTTCTCAAGAGGTATTATCTCCGTTTAGAATTTTGTCCCTTTCTTAATTAGGAAAAAGATCTTCTTAAAAGAAAAAGAATACTCTTAATTAATTATAAACACATATTTATTCTCACTACATTCAATATGGGATTAAATTATGTCTATACACAACCCTCCTAAAGAGGATAAAGATGTGTTGGGTGTTGTAAGAAGATGCTCGAATATGGGACATGACCTCTTACTCAATTCTCATAGACGACGTTAATGTTGATGCGTGAAATTTTAACGTACCTTTCAAGAGACATTGTCTTTGTTTAAGTTTTAATTTTTTTTTTTTTTAGAAAAAAAATCGTCTTGGGAGAAGATGAATGTATCTTATTTATAAAAGTATACCTATTTTTTCGACATCTAATATGAGGCTAAACTATACATTCGCACTTCTTATACTTACAATAGTTGACAACTATTGACATTGTACTTGGGTCTACTTGACGCGGTTCAAGTTGGAAGCCTTTGTATTTTCCTAAAACATTCCATGTATACATGACCTGCAACAAGAAGTTCGTTAATCCAAATTGCCAATGGAAGTGAATTTTTGTCAAAATAAATGCAATTCCTTTTCCATGAACTTTATATTGTCCATCAAAGGATTTCTCCATATATCTCTTAACAAAATGGAGTAGCTAAATGTAAGAACTGACATAGTAGCTTTGTGCGCCTTACGTTTTCATGCCCATCTCCCATTAATTTTAGGAGGAATATGTGTTGACAGCCACATATATATATATCTTATCAACCGCTTACCTGCTCTTGTGTTGTCCGAATCACTCCACATACGCACACCACCCCCAAATATGAACACTTGTGTGTCTTAATTTGGTTGCCTTTGGTTTACAAACAATAATGGCATGCATCGCACTAAATTTGAACCTAGAGCCGAAAAATGCATCATTGTGGGATATCCTTCTAAAGAAATAGGGTATCGTCTACAAACAAAGAAAATTTTTACTAGTTGAGATGTGATCTTTTACGAAGATGTATTTTCTTTTCAAGATACGTTTCGTGCCCGGCCTAATAACCCCTTTATAATTTTTTCCAATCAAAGAACACTCATTTATTAGTGTTGAATTTTCTACGTCCCAAGTGTTGTGTCACTTGTTTTTGATGATCTCATAGATAATATCTAACTATAATACATATCTACATTAATACTTAAATATGTCTCAACACACATACTAATGATAGACATCATCACAAAGTCAAAAGATTACATGTGCGTTGACACAGATTACTCAGGAGGTTGACACATGTAACTCATCCAGTGAATTATATGTGAAAGATAATAAAGTGCGTCGACACACATTGAACATAAGGTCGACACAACTGCCTCATACAGTGAGCGCAAGATGAAAATAAATTCAATAGATCGACGCAAGTTACATATGAGGGTGACACACTAGTGAGTCATCTCTGAGGAAAGACAAAGGAGGTCAATCGACGCAAGTTGCAATCCGGTCGACACAAGTAATCCTTCCAGTAAATCTATTCTGAAGATAAACCAGGACGTCAACATAATTTTGTCATGAGGTCGACACAAACGATGGGTTCAGTGGAAAGTAGTCAGTAACACTGAAGTGCGTCGACACAATGCACAAAATGTGTTGACACACATCATGACTTGTCTTCCAGCGAAAAGGTGCAAGTGCCAACGTGTCAACTTTGGGCACATGATCCGAGGCCCAATCATTTAAAATTCCACCATACAAGGTTCTGGAAGAGTACTTTTGGCGGCAAAAAAAAAATCCCCTAACATAGTGGAGATTCATAGGGATCTACCAGAAGATTCCTAGTGCTTAAGAAAATGGTGAAGTGCAACTTTTCTGAACACCAGAGAGAAATCGAAGAAAGGCAAAAGAGGAAGAACTTCAAAAAGAGAGAAGGAATAAGTCTGAGAGGGTTCGGGCGAGAGAAGAAGAAGGATACAAGGACGCTGCTCCAGTTGAAGCTTCGCCATTTCCATTTCAGCTAAAAGGAAAACAGAGCTCCAAAAATTTCATCAGGCCAAAGGCAAACAACAATCAGTGTTCGAGAAATTGAAAGGAATGATAAATCCAAGCCTAAGGAACTACAACTCCAGTCTCGAGTGATGAATTGAGTAGATCAAGAGATTCTGCATCAGTCTACTGCTAGAGTGTTTGACAAAAATTTTCTCTCTTATTGACATGACTTGTGCAAATTATTTTCTTCTTTGAAACTTCATTTGCTCTGTTTGTTTGCTCCTCCTGAAGTAAGGAGGGTAGATTCTACACTTTTGAGTGTGAGAATTATGAGATTCTTAAAATCTTGAAGCTGTGAATCAGCGATCAAATTGTGTGGCAGCAGTGTTCAAGCTGTGTATCAGCAGTTATATGAAGTTGTGAACCAGCCGTTGTGTGAGAGTCTCACACATTTGAATTGTTAAGTGAAGCCTCACTAGGTTATAGTGAGGGGTGGATGTAGGTCTCCGTCTGCGAGTCGAACCACCTTAAAATCTCTGTGTCATTTGTGGTTTGTTGTGCTTCTGTGCTTCTATGCTTTAAGTAGTTAGAAATTCTACTCTCTAAAATTTTTTAAGGGGTAAATCTATTCACCCCCTCTAGATTTTTGTTTACTCAACCAACAGCATGACATGTATAAATTAGGGACAACATTTACAAAGAGTCGATTTTGGTGAACACCCAAAGAGAGATGTGCACCAAATTTATAACTCTATTGGAGGTGGACACAACCCTAATCTTAAGGGTGTGTCCCCCCCCCCCCCCCCAATGACCTCAGCCCCTCCAATGAAAGGACTAAATTTATTACACATCGCCCCCTGAATGATATACTATAAGACTTTTTTATCTACAAATATATCAGAATATTGTTGTTGTGGATGAACACAAATCACCTCTTGCCCCATGTCGTTCTCAGCATCTTCATGTTCCACGAAAGCACCTCGAAGAAGTATATATGTATGTATGTTCAGCTGGTCCTCATGGTCTCTCACCTTATGCCAATCAACATGACTTGGGTTCTCACGTTTCTGATAAGGCATATCGCATTGAGCCATTTCTAAATGTTTCCTTGCTAACATCATTGAAATTGAAGAGTATACAAGCTATTCCCAGGGCAATTAACATGCTCATTGGAGAGATGCTATGTAGTTCAACTTGGAGAGTTTGCAACCATTGCCTCCCAATAAACATGTTGGGCCAGGGATATATGTGTATCCCAAATATAATTAATTAGGGGTAAGTTAACTTGGATATTAACCTACCTAATTTTAAAATAAAAATAAGATTGAAATAACCCAAATATGGATAAATCTTATCACATCAAAATAATAATAATCATTGTCATCGTGACACCTTATTAAAATACACCCTTTTAAGTCATCCAGGGTAACAACTATCTTCATAAGCTGGGCAGATTAACTCTGCCATACCTCACTTTATCCCATGGTTATAAGTTGTCTGTGCAACTAAAATGGGTCAGACGGCTAACCAATAATACACCCCACTTAGACATAAGGTATAACCCACTATCAAAGTAGACTGTTGTGGGCTGGAAAAGTGAGTTCCATGCCAATGGTGTGGAGTGATATAAAGCAATAGGTTTACAAAGTGAAGTTCCATGCCAATGGGCATGCAATGGGTGTGGAGTGATATATTGCTAATGGGCTTTGCTCAGATGGAAGGTCTCCAAGACAATTGCACCTATTGCTTAATTAGTGACAGTGTGTCACCTTCTCTCCATTGTATCAGATGGATGTGATCACCAATGCTTTTTCTACCTCTCCATTAATGAATTGAAGAAATATCTTGTCATTAAATTTCAAATAAAAGACCTTTGGCAAGTTTCATTATTTTCTTGGTGTTGAAGTAGCCAGACCTGGTAAAGGAATATATATTTCTTAGCTAACAAAAATATACATATTGGTCATCCTTAAAGATGGTGAATTTCTTGGTTGCTGCCCTGCCAATTTCCCCATGTAGCAAAGCACTCGATTATGGGATGATCGATGATGGTCCACTTTTGGATGATTGTTGCAAGTATCGACATCGCTTAATTTATTTGGATGTCACTCGGCCAGATCTCTCTCCTTCTTTGTTCAACAACTTAGTCATGCAATTCATAGCTACGCCTCGGCAGTTCCATGCATCTTGATGCTACTTACCGTCCGTTGATGTATCTTAAATCTGCTCCACAAGTTATGGGATTTATCTATCTTCTACATACCCTCCGACGAGGCATTTTTTGATGTCGACTGAACAACTTGTCCTACGTACCACCAAGCGTATCTTCTATCGCTGGTTACGTAACCTTCCTTAATTAGTGATTGTGATATCTTGAATTTCTCAGTTCTAAGATAATAATAGGCTATCATCGATCGCGGGTCAGGTACACCTGTTTCTTAAGCGTACATAGAGATTGCCTAACTTGATGCGTCTTGAACGTACGTGTTTGTCTAGCTAGTAGCTAGGTTGATGCATTTAGGTATAGTTGTTCAATAGTAGAATTAGGGTGTTAGGGGACCCTGACCGATGTGTCAGGCCATTGTTGGATATGAGTGTCTTATAAACCAATCAATTCATCATGTACTCACAATCTATATTCTCGATTTATAATCAGTTGATACTTATATTCGTTGTGTTATTTTCATTATCTTCAATGTGCTGATAAAGTCCATGAATTCACAAAGTTGATGACAAATCATAAGAAATTATGATTGATGAGGTTGCCATCATATGAACTAAATCATAAATGTTCCTAGTTAATGGACCCATTGAGAATGAACATCATGGGTTCTAGATAGACTAATACACATGATATCTGCTTATGTGATGAGGGTGATTGATCTCGTTAATCACTTAAGTGGAGACTTTAAGGTAGTTGTGTTGGTGCTCATTACTAGAATGGGTTCATTGAACTAACCCACACAAAATACTCGACTCTGGATGTATCTCCGAGTTGGTTCTATGTTCTCAATAGTGCAAGTGATCCTCTAACTTGAGTCACCAAAAATATCTTACATGCAAGACGATCAGATATTGATGACATATCCATGGGTCTTAACCATAGGTCTAGTTGTATGTAGTTATTGGGTCTGATAAGAATCATGCGAAGGCAATTGAGTGACGAGACGGAATCACTTACTCTTACATAAGTGGCAGATAATATCTTTATGTATATAATTGGATGAAAGTCTCTAGCTAGAGCAATGAATGGAATCAGAAAGGAGTTTTTGATATCTCTAAGTCATTGAAAGATTGAATCAACTATATCGGGTAATACTATTCAATCTGAGACATTTTAAGTGAATGACATAAATTGCATAATAATCGATGATTGAAAGGTACCAATATAATATGCATGTTCCTAAATCATCTGGGGGTTATGACACGATCTTTGAAGTGATCATAATTAGTGGATGGACACCAGTAGACGTACTAGTCCCAGCTAGTCTCGTGTTCCACAGCCTCACTCTAAGGGTTCTGGAACTCTTAGAGATGTGTCAGGCATGGGTCTGCAGCATGTGTCGCTGCAGGTGTAGTGTTGGTTGGTCTCCACAACTTGTTGGCACTGTAGAGGTGGAGCGGCAGTTGGACCCCCCATCCGTGGCTGCGAGATTGAGATGTAGTCCTATGTGGTTTATCCGGATCAGTAGCTGGTGCCACGAACTAGGTTTCGTGAACAGAGTGTGGTGTTACCCTTCTTTAGTTCGTTCACTGGAGTGTGGTTTTCCGTTTGTTATTAATGTCTAGCCCATCTGATTAATATAGAATTGTTTATTTAACTACAGTTGTAGCTCCATGCTTAGGTAGCTCTGTTAACTATTTAATTTGATTCTTTACTCCTACTTCTCGTGAGATTGGTGTTGTTTCGATTTTTGGGGGAGTTTTTCTACTGAGCCAATGACTAGTGAGGCTCACCCCTACCCCCTTCAAGTGAAGGAGAGCAGGAGAGTTCTCGTCCCTCGTCTAGTTCGGAGTCACACCGTAGCGGAGGCGGGTCTGCTCCACCAGCAGTGTACTTTACTTTCTATTTCGCCTTGGGGTATGTCCCAGGTTGATGTACTTTGTTCTTTGACTTTAGTTGGAAACTGACTATGTACACTTCATGTAAATATGCATGGGATTTATAAAGTGTACGATCTTATATATGTTTACTGTGCTTCTTTTATGTTTCCACGAACTTGAGTAATGGTATCCCTTGTGAGGCTTCGGCCTGTTCGCGAGAGACGGAGTCGGTTCAGGCTCGTTATCAGATTAGGTTAACGGGTCTGAACGATGAGGACCGCTACACGAAGGCTACTATTATTTTCTCTTCCACACTCTGCTGCTCTATATTTTATCTCCTTGACGTCAGACTTACTTTTTGTCTTATCGTATCATTTAAGTGTTTCACTTTACTCTACAACTACCTTGTTGACTTCATTTTGATACCTAAAAGCTAACCTATGATTTAGCTTTTAATTATCATACCTAAAAGCTAACCTATGATTTGACTATGTTATGATCTTAATTATCATAATTATATATAATATAATAATAATACTATATTCATTATTATGTTAGTTCCTATAATAATATAGCAATTAACTATGTTACTACGTGAGAACATAATATTAATTACTACATTATTACATTAAGTTAGTCATAATCTACTATAATGTCATTAATAATTTGGCTAAGTTATTATGTTAGTTACTAGATAATTACTAAAGTAATATAGTAATATTTTATCTTAATATTATTATTAATAAACATAGACATAATCTACTGAGGAGTTATAATAATTTTTGGTATTATGTTAGTTATCGTAATTATATAATATAATAATATAACTATAATTCATTATTATAATAATATAGTAATTAACTATGTTACTATGTTAATTATCATTATTATTGTGGAGGTAATTTCTAGCCTCTTGGGCATGCGGGCCCATCAAGGCCCAGTACGGCCCCTTTTGACCCATCAAGGTGCCAGGGCTCCGGCCTTTATGCCACGTGCCCTCGGAGTCAGCTCGAACGCTTCCGAGCACGTTCTGGCAACCAAGGCGTTCAAGGGTCCCCAAGTGTGATCTCCGAACACCGCTTAGTTTGTTCGGTCCAGTCATGGCCTACCGAACAAACCCTGCTCGAAGCACGTCGCGACCCTACCAACGCAGGCTATGCCTCCGAGCAGGAGTCACTGAACAGCTGCTCTAGTTACCGAGCAGGCCCCCTGCTCGGTACCTTTCAACCAGAAGGACCAACGAAGACCTTCACCTCCCAATAGCGGTTACGACAACAGCACGGCGTGTGCCCCACGATCAAGGGGAGCATTAACCGCAGGGCCCCTCAACGGGCGTCTTAGCGGATAACTCCCCTCTAAGGGCGCTAACTGACGCGCCCTTTCCGGCGTTATCAAAGGGCGACGCGCCCACTCTCTTCAGGACCTTCGCCTATAAGAGGTCCAAGGTAACTCTCATGCAAAGGTACGCAACCCTGGCCATACACATACCTCCGCGCGAGGCACACACATGTGAACCCTTCTTCCTCAAACCTTCCCACAATCATCTGACTTAGGCATCGGAGGGTTCCCCCCGGTTCTTCAACCAGGTCCCCCTGATCCCGTTCTGGTCTTTGCAGGCTACTGTCTGTACCGATGACCATCTTCCTTCATCTCTCAGTGGAGGTCCGTTTGGCTCCGTCCCAAACAAAAAAACACCACCACAATTATATAATATAATAATATAACTATTTTTATTATTATGTTAATTACTATAACAATATAGTAATACTTTTATAATATTTTATTAACTTAAATCTTATTAGTATATAATATAAGCCAAAAGGGGAAAGACACTAATAGAGAAAAAGTTGCCTTGGAGTGTGTGAAATAGGGATAAAAAAATGAGAGTTAATTCCATTGCTATCCCCAAATTATTCTTATTTTCTTAACACTCTTTATCCCTATGAACAGTAAATATATCAAATAAAAAAGAGTAAATAATTAAAAATTCTTAACTGTATTTAGAGAAGTTCTTACTATAACAAGATTTAACGTATACTGTAACAATAGATAACACTTACTGTAATAAGTTATAGCTGTATCAGGAACTAAAAAAATAAGTCAAATATGTAATAAATTTTTTTAATTAATTTGCCTAATAAAAAATAGAGATAATTATTTTTATTCCCACTTTATTCCCACATCAAACATGCACCAGACACCTACACCACTTCCTCCGAACAGCATTGGTCAGCATGCAGGTGACACGACTTCGGAGGCATTTGTATGGTTTCCTTTTGTTTAGGAAAGGGGGGTGGGGTGCGGGAGTGGGAAGAGGCATTTGTATGTTATATCTATGTACGAATAGACTTTCCAGTTAGCGAATTTTAGTAGAACTCTTTCATTTAGGAATACATTGGTGTTAGACTCTCGGCATTCAAAAATACTCTAAATACTTTCTAAATGGCTTCACTTACACACTTTTGTCAAAAAAAATCTAGGCAAAATGCTAATAAATATGTAGAAACACAAAAAAAAACTATTGAATTATATTATCTTATGATTCTTCTATATATAGTGAGAAAAAAAAAACCGAACTTAAGGATTGGTTCATATGTCCAAACAACAGTTGAGTTGCAACAAATACATAAAGTTACAATATTTAGATGTATCTGCTACTCCAAGTTGGCCGTACAATCATGTGATGAGACTACGTAATTGAGAAACTTAAATTCCAAGTTCGAGAGCTGTGATAAGAAAAATAACAAAGACATTAAACTTATTTTTAAGTCAACTTTAGATTGATATGCTCACAAATATGGTTTGACACCAACTGAGTGCGTTGATTTGCTCACAAATATTATTGAAACCAACCGAGTGTTTCTTCATATCAAAATTGTTGATTTCGTTTTTCACTTTGAACCAAGTGATACATAACTTAAATCATCAACAATGTAAGATGTCTTGTCACACTCCTATATAATTAATCTACAAATTAACTTAATTAACAAGAAGACTGTGTAAGCAAAAACATATGATGTCCGATCGCGCTCCCATTTGATTAGACATAAGATATGATAAATACTCCTCGTCAAAAAATAAATGAGACATGTTACAATACTGTCTCATGTCTCGCACTTGCTGCACAAACCGGAAAACCCAAGCCACTTCGCACCAAAATCACGCACTTACCAATAGGATAGGGGAGAATCCAGAAATAAATAGACACAATGAAGATTCGATGTACTGGGAGGAAAGAGATGGAACTAGTCTTTACGAACCAAAGAACAAAAATGTACAGTCACGACGACAGCGGGATAGAGAGGCAAGGGTACGTACGATGCGATGATGAACCAACCACTCATCATCACCCGGTCCAGGGGAAGAAGTAGGCAAATCCTCATCTTCCTCCTCAGAGCTTTGCATCTCCGCCTCTTGTAAATGAACTCCAACCCTAACCCTGGGCCTAGTCTCTCACTTTCCAGTCCTTTTGTTCTCACCATCTGTCTCCGACTTCTTGTCACTCCGCTTGCTTTTTCGAGTTTTTCGATTGGAAGAGAAGGCATTAGGAACAGGCACACGATGCTGACCAGCCAAAACAGGGAACCCAACAGCAGGGATTCTGCAAAGAGAGAGAGAAGAAGAAGACGAAAATGTCAAGTAAGTATCACTTCCACAATTGCAACAAAGAAATCCTTCCTGTGAAAAGTAAGCACCAAGAAACTCTGCGAAAGAGGACAAATATCTTATGCAGAGGAAACTAATGATCTACTTCAGT
Organism: Colocasia esculenta; assembly: GCA_014218235.1. Taxonomy (NCBI): domain Eukaryota; kingdom Viridiplantae; phylum Streptophyta; class Magnoliopsida; order Alismatales; family Araceae; genus Colocasia; species Colocasia esculenta. The sequence continues at coordinate 50,468 of JACBKR010000129.1, read as the reverse complement.
TCTGCTGATGAAGGGGGGCATGAGCAGCAATCCGCCTTTATAGCCAGGACAAAACGGATGGGCACAACAGCAAGAAACCCTCTGAAAAGGAAAACTTGGAACTCGGATGCCCACACAAAATGGGCAAGCATGAAACTGCAAAGCAGAAGTGACATGGTGAAGTCCCAGGACTCCCCCATTCAAACTGCAAATGCCTAACTACACAGAGAGTCCTACGCCACTCTGCTGCATTTCACTAATCCAAACCTCTAACAGCCTAGCAATTCTGGACAAGGGTCAGATCGATAGGAAAAAAAAACCGACTGAACCAGAATATTTTACCTTGTTTGGGACCATCGTGTGATTTCTCACCGATAAACTGGTTACTTTTCAGATGGTAATAGGAATCTCTAAAACTGATATGCAACAGTAACAACTTGCACGGCCATGTTCTTGTGAGGTTACATTAAAACCAAGTAACAACTTGCACGGCCATTTTGTTTAATTTCTTCATCACTCTGTTTCTTCTGACAAAAAGCCTTGCACACTCCCCCGGATTCCCTCTTATTCTTATATACAGGGCACAACCAGATATGAGAATCCAACAATGTGTCGAATCACACAAAACACGCCTTCCAACTTTTGTTATTAAGATTATGTCTCGAACAAATCCGGAATGTGAGTGAACATGGATGTGTTTTTTTAGAAGATCTAACAAGCCAATTTTTCCCAATGGGGAGAAATATCGCAAATGGAGAACTTAAACAACGGTGAGGATCTTACCCACGAAGAGCACAGCAGACTCCTGTTTAGCCAGTGGAGCACCAAGTGCGTTAGCCTTCTGCAAGCATTGGCGGAGTGCAATATTCTCCGATGCACAGCAGTTGAGAGCATTCTGGAGGCGCCTACATTCAGATTCCAAAAATTTGCTCTTTACCTCCAGGTCCCTCACGTACAACTTCTTCCTCTCCCTTGATTTCATGGCAGAATCCCTGTTCCTCATCTGCCTGAGAAATACCAACAAGAGGCAGAAAGCATGAAACCTTCTGGGAACAGTACAAGGACGCATCCAAATCTACAGGATCAATCGCACTGGCTTCTTTTATTCCAAAAGACGGTAGATCTTCTTTCCAGAAAACCCATATGCATCAGTGGAATATATAATTACAGACCCGATCCAAGAGTTCAAAGGAGATGTTTCAGATCGAATTCCATGCAAAAGTTGTAGAAAGGTAAACCCAGCGACAAACCGTCATATCTTATACACAAAACTCTAATAGCACATGTTGCTGTAATTAAAAGACACGAACAACAGAAATATATACAATCTTTTTACAGCACGCGCCGTTCTGACAGCAATTTCATCTAGGAAATGCAAACAATGGGTATCGCTGTCCGTGGGATCAAAATATGAGAGAGAGAGAGAGAGAGAGAGATGACGTTACTATTCGTACCTTCTGCGTTTCTTGCTGAGAAGATTCTCGTCTTCCCCACCCTTCCCCTCGGACTCGTCCCCGTCAGTTCCCTTCTCGCGCTCGACCACCGACTCCACCGCGTTCGCCTCCGGCTCCACGTCCCCCTCGCTATTCTCCTTCCCCTCGCCCTCTCCTTCGTCCGGAGTGGTGGCATCGCTGTTGGACACGGCGGACCTGACCGACCCCTCGTCGGACCCGGCGGAGAGCACGTCCGCGAAGAAATCGTCCGCGAAAAGCCGCTCGTCCTCTCCGACGCCGCCGCCACCTTCCTCCATCATCAGGAACCGCTCGACATCATCCATCAACTGGGACGGCACCAGTTCGACCGGCGCGTCAGGGAGAGCCGCGGGAGGGTCGACAACCGAGGGGAGATCTAAGAAGAGATCGAGGCCGCCGACGCCATCGAAGTCAAGGTAGACGTCGCTCAGGAATTCCAAGCCGCCGAGGGCGTCCGGCTCCGCCGGCCCTGCTAAGTCCGCCATGATCAGGGACCTCCTAGGGTTTCGAATAAATCGCAGGCCCCCGACGGGGGTGAACAAAGCTGATCATAGGAAGAGACAAGCCCGCGCAGGGCAGCGGTATTTGTATCGGCGCGGCGAGATGGTCACGGGAAACGCGGTTGCGTTGTGGGCAAGGAATGTGCGTCGCCGGCCGCGTCATCGGACCAATAGGAGCTCCTGTTGTAAGGAGATGACCGATCGGAGATGCCCACGTGGAACCTTGGCAGGTGTACTGGACACCGCCGAGGATGGCCCGTTTTCTTGAGGGCCGGGTGGCCCATTGTCTGAAGTGGGCCATGCTTGGGCCGTAAGTTAGGGGTTTTATAAGTTATGTTATATCGAGTCTTATTTAATGTACGTCACATTGTAAAAATCCCTGATCATTTTCTTATTTGTTTTACTTATATGACCGAATCATATAACCCACCGCGTTTAATTTAAATAAGACAAAGTTGTGTGTTTGGCATCGCTATTTTAGGTGATGATAAAAGGGTGTTAACGGGATTAAAAATATTCCCGTTTCTTGGGTGTTGCAAACGACCCTAACTCATTCTTCGCAGAACATTGATATTATGACGTACACGTATCCCACTTTTGACACCTGTTTATTTGTTTTCTCTTTTATTTTTAAAAAACTCTCATCCTGTTTTCACCGACAGAGACAACCCCCTTCATTTCTCTTCATATTAATTTTTGTGCAACTATAATTGAAGTTGAGAATGACTAGTTAAATGTCAATAATGATCTTCTGTGTTAGAGAAACTTAGCGATCTGTTTTGTTTAAAATCTCAGTGAAAAATACATATAATGACTTATTTGGTTCCCCTGAAAATTTAATTTATCAAAAAATTTACTTAAAATTTATGAATTTTGACATCTTTCTCATAAATTATTTTTCTCGATTTCTCTTTTATAATTTTTATGAGCGAGACTACAGTCCATTCTCTCATTCTTAGTGCCCCTTCTACACTCCCTCGACCGATAACTGATGATCAATGGTCAGTGGTCGGTGCCCCATGCCTGGCTCACTAACAACTGGCTACCACCACGCCGACGGTCGACAACCAGTGCTCAACACCTGCCACCAGGAAGGGGCGACGACAGGCTATCGGCTCTCGGCGGCCAGCACCAAGTGCCCTGCACCCAACAATCGGTTGCTGGTAGCCTAGAGCCCGACGACCGGCAATCAACTGTCGACGCCCCCCCCCCCCCCCCCGATGTCTGACAATCAATGGTCGGCACCCGATGCCCCGACGACTGGCAATCAGCGGTCGACCCCCCCCCCCCCCACCCCCACCCCCCCCCCCCCCGGATGTCCGACAATCAACGGTCGGCACCCGATGTCCCGACGATCAACACTCGGAACCCTGAGGCCAGCAACGGGGACGACGCCCAGTGCCCAATGACTAATCACAAACTACTGGTGTTGGGCACTCGACACTCTTGAGTGTGCCTTTTAAAATATTTTTTGAATTTTCTTTAAAAATATTTCTGAAAAAATGTGTTATTAGAGAACAAACACCGAAAAATCTTTTCATGAAAATCATTTATATTAATACCGAACGAATAATTATATTTTTTATTTTCCTGTAAATACTCTTTCTTGAATAAAATTTTCCTATGAATTGATTTTACAACTAATCAAACGGATCCTTAGTATAAAATATTATTAACGGATGCTTAAAATTCCGCGTAAGAAAATGGCCAACTTCAATAATTACATTACATGCCAATGATGTCCAGCCTAAGATGATCAATCATTTTAATATTCTTTAATAATTATCTTGTGCATAACTTCACATCCATGGCAGATAGTTTAGTATAAGATGGATTTTGTCTAGTCATAAATAAATAATTCACTACACATGCATCTAATTCTGTCATCAATTAAATATAAGTTTTAACTTTTATTTAATAGAGTACAGATTTGTTTGAAGGTTAAAATTTGACAAAATAATTTTGGCCATTTTATGTCATTAAGGATTACTTTATAAGTTAATTGATAAAAAAAAAGTTATGTTAGATTCTTATGATAACATTGAAATTATTTTTTATCTCTATAAATAATGGTGAACATGTGATATTGCTTGTAGGCCAAATATAAGCATGCATGCTGAGTTTTCTTTGTTATATTAAGTTTGGTATAATTAATATATATGGATTAGGTTCTCCAATCACATGCCACTATATACCCAAGAGAAATATTTGTTGCTCGTAAGTAGATAGTAAATTGTTGTGTCACTTACTTTTTGTTCAATCACATCATAAATATATATAAGATGACATATTGTGGCAATAGATAGTGGCCACAAAATACTCGTAACAAATAGTGCATTCACTAGTGATAGACAATATATAGTGGGCATGAGATAGCGATAATAGGATAGTGGCAACAGAATGATGATGGATGACATATCACATCATGTTATGTCCACATAAAATGTAACATGGCTCAAAGAGGTGAGAAAGCAAATGACATCTCATGTCATGTCTTGCATCCCACATAATGCGTGCATAGTGAGAAGCAATAATCAGATATTACCAGGAGTGACGACAAGTGATATATGTTACAATGTCTACACAAGATATAACATAGTTCAATGATGGTGAGGGGCTAATGACATATTATCTCTTACTGCCCACTAAATATTAGTTTTTATTTAAACCCACAAGTCAATTGAGTGATATGGTCATATTAAATGATTTAGTTAAAAGGTCTAAACAAATGATACCACTTGATAAGAGGATAAAATTCAGGTAACACTAAAATATGTGCTTATTTCAATAAATATAAAATCTATAAAAATGTTTGATATTGGGATAGAAGACGAGAAGAATAGTATGAGTGATATGGGACTAGTTTATTTATTTCATTCTTCAAATTGTTTGACATGTAAAGAGATAAGATAATTTCAAATTCTAACTTTTGTTTTTGGTTAATAGCCTAGTGGCCAAAGCCAACGAAAACCCCATCCACCCGAATCCCCGCCCCCCTCTCGATGTCTATAAGTAGGGAACGAATTTTAACTTACATTTGGTATTACATAAAGAGAAATGTTAATTGCACGTGCACTCGGGCATAAATTTCACGCTGGAATCACCGAAGCGCTCTCGATTGGGCCGCGTAAAAGTGCTCACGTCAGTAGCCCAGCACATGTTTCCGCTTGCGCGTGTGTCTTTCCGAGACCCGCCTCATGAAAATCACCCACATCGCAAACAACGATTGCAAAGATATATTTAATTAATTTGAATGTACTTTTTAGACCGGAAATCAAAATTTTCCATGGAGTCACGAAGTAGGTTTCTTTTTTTTTTTTTTTTTGATAACGAGGAAATCCCGCCCGTGTGGCTTTGTGGGCTCAGGGATTGGTGTTCGTGAACTCCAAGGTCAGGACTTGGCAGCTCCTACTTTCCGTATACCCGTATTGCCCTTACCCCACTTGACCGGAAAAACCTCGGATTACACACCTCGAGGATTATATGTAAATCAGGTAAGCCCCCCCCCCCCCCCCCCCCCCCCAGGAATCGAACTCGGGACCTCTTGCTTTTAAGCAAGAGTTCTAACCGATCGACCCAACCGGGGTCCTCCACGAAGTAGGTTTCTTCCGGTGACAAATAGATTTCTTCTGGTAACAAATATGTTGATTCTAGTGATAAATAGATTTCTACTAGTAACAAATAAGTTGATTCCAGTGACAAATAGCTGATTTCGTGTCTTAAGTGATTCACATAGAATCACAAATTGGAATGACAATAGGTTGATTCCGGTGATAAATATATTTCTTCTGGTGACAAATAAGCTAATTCTGGTGACAAATAGCTGACTTCATGTCTAAGCGACAGTGACAAATAGGTTGATTCTAGTGACAAATATGTTGATTTCAGTGACAAATAGGTTACTCCTTGTGACAAATAACTGACTTCGTGTCTTAAGTGATTCAGTGATAAATAGGTTGATTCCAGTGACAAATAGGTTGATTTCAGTGACAAATAGGTCGCTCCTGATGACAAATAGCTGACTTCGTGTTTTAAGTGATTCATTGACAAATAAGTTGATTTCAGTGACAAATAGGTCACTCCTGATGACAAATAGCTGACTTCGTGTCTTAAGTGATTCATTGACAAATAAGTTGATTCTAGTGACAAATAGATCACTCCTGGTGACAAATAGCTGACTTCTTGTCTTAAATGATTCAGTGACAAATATGTTGATTCCAGTGACAAATAAGTTGATTCCAGTGACAAATAGGTCACTTCTGGTGACAAATAGCTGACTTCTTTTCTTAAATGATTCAGTGACAAATAGGTTGATTTCAGTGACAAATAGGTCACTCCTAGTGACAAATAGCTGACTTCGGTGACAAATACCTTAAGTAATTCACATAGAGTCACAAATTGGAGTGACAAATAAGTTGATTTCGGTGACAAATAGGTGACCAGTGATGACAAATAAGTTGATTCCGGTGACAAATAGGTCACTCCTGGTGACAAATAAGTTGATTTCGGTGACAATAGGTTCAATCGATCATCATATTTGCCCTACAGTGAATTTAATGATGGCGGATGGTTTCATGATAGAGGGCCTCGGAAAGACGCATATGCAAGTGGCGACGTGTGCTGGGCTGCTGACGTGAGCGCTTTCCATGCGGCCCAATAGAGCGCTCTCTGGTAGTTCCAGCATGAATTTGTACACGGGTATCGTGCAGCTAGTATTACTCTTACATAAATATCAATGAAGGTGGTGATAAAAAAATGGACCTATTTTATCCTCTTAACTATGTATAAAAAGGGCATGTTTTGAACCCAATTGATAATATATAATAGGGACTTAGGTAATTTTATAAAGGAAAAAGATTAGAACATGCATGCCTGGGCACCTAGGATGTACCCGCCCTCACACTAGGGCAACCCCTGCAGGCAAGTGATCCTACTCATTTGCAAATAGTGAATGCCTATTATTACATATTATATGGGCTTGTTAAGTATATTGATATCTTTTTTTATATTTGTCATACTTATACTAGGTGAACTCTATATTTATTCTAACACCTCCCATCATCACTAACCTATGAAATCTCAATAGTGTCTCTTTATTAGTCTAAAGTTCGACTGATAAGAATTACTAATCTCATAGTAACTTGTGAGGAAACATTAAAAATAACATATAGATCCCCCTTATGAGATGAATTCACTGTATTGATCTGTCTTCATCTTTTGAATGAAAATAATATTAAACTATCATGTAATTTGTTAAGTTACCAACTTAAAAACACATCATAATTAAGTAACGGGAAATGAGTGTCTCGAACTCGTATCAAATAGACCCTTATTGTCTCAAATCCAACACCTCCTACTATTTTTTATTACTCAAGCTATGGAAACACAAAGAGAGATGAATGGGTCACGATCGCAAGTAATATAAAACATTAGATGAAACGAGTAAGTAAAGATGTAACCTAAAAGGTAAAGCATAAGTACAATTATTTTTATCTTGGTTTGATGTTGAGCCACTCAGCCCCTACATTCAGTCATCAAGAGAATATCCTTGAAATGTTCACTAATTATGTTGAACCTCAGCTCTTGTACACATTGTATATGGACCTCCAATAACTCCTCCCTATACGTTGATACAAATCTCTTACAGGTGAAACCCACACACTAGATACAAACCTCTAACCAATCGAACCTACCACTTTATGTATATGCACATGCAAGTCTTCTCTTACCATCTAGAAAGGAACTAACTAACAATGCCCCCTACTTTCATCAGAAAGTACTACCCAACAAAGTTTACAATAAGTGCCAAAGAATCTCTCTAGGTAGACAGATGGAGTGCAGATAGTCTCGGCCCCCCGCAGGAGGGGGGCCTCCCTCAGTATATGGGTGGGCAGGTTTTTTCCTTTTAAAACCCTGTGTAAAATAGGAAACACAGTTTAAAAAGAGGGGTTAAAAGAAAAAAAAATCCACCCACTCATGTACTGACGGAGGCCCCCCTCCTGCGGGGGGGCGAGACGATCTACACTCAGACATATGTGGCACAATGGAAAGCACATTGAATGCCAACACTAGCAAGAAGTTGAACATGTGAACAGCTCTTCAGTTGGCCTAATTCCTCGGTGCAAAGTTGACAAAGATTCTTTTTGAAATGGCATTGCTAAGCTTTTTGAACTCTTTGAAAGCAACCTCTTTTTCCACTAGTCTTCTAGGTTGCTCTAATATGGTTGAAAAATTCTCTTACTTCTAGCACTATTAGGCTATTCTTTCTACAAATATGGTTGTCTCTTCTTCTTTAGACTCTAAATATGTCTTTTTATAGCCAAGGCATTGCAGCACATGGTCAATGGATGGTCTTCACATAAATCTTCCATTAGATACATAAAGTAGACATTACTTGTAGCACCCCGAATTTCTATAATTTAAATTTTATGGATAAATTAGAAAGTTGACAATTTAATAATCTAAAAGTCGTAATAACGTACACACCATTATCATATACACGAAAAACATGTCGGAAAATTTTGTAAAAATCATAGTTCAACTCTAAATAATATTTTTTAAATGACTCATGAAGAGATTCGGGTGAAGAAAAATCCGATTAACCAAGTTTAAAGCATTTTGTGACTTATTATCGTAATTCATAAATAATTCAAAAAATCATTATCACATGTACTTAGATAAGTCAGAAAATTAAATCAAAATCATAGATGGACTTCAAATAATATCCTCTAACGACCCATCAAGAAATTTGGGTCAATAAAAATGTTTGGGCTAAGTTTAAGAATTATTGTGACTTATTATTGTAATTAAGAAATAAGTCAGAAAATCCATTATCGTGTGTAGAAGGTGAATCATAAATTAAAATAAATATATGTGTAGACTCCAAACAGTGTGTTAACATCCCATCATAGGATTTGGACCAATGGATAACTTGTGGCCATGAATAAATTCAAGTAAGAAAATACCTCAAAATTCGAAACTCCAATGGACAGAAAATAGAAAGGGGCAATTAGGGCAAAATCCAAGACAATTAGACATACATAGCAACCCAAATTCGTGCCTAACCATACTAGGGGTTTCCAAATAGCTCACACACTCTAATTGGGATGGGAATCCTTAAACTAAGAAGGGGTTTAACCAAAACTCGGAATTTCCCTTTCCTAGACACATTAGGACTACTAAGCAACCCTAAACACTTAAACACTCTTCCTAAGACCCTAGGAGATGAGTTTACCATTAGTTGGGGTCATGAGAAGGACTGCTAGAGCACCAGAGGAGGAGGAGATCGCCCCCAATCGGAGCCATCTTCCCCTACTATCGTTCTGCATCGACCTGTATAAGACCTTGCTTAGCATCGATCAAAGGTAGGTGTTCTCGGGCCAAACTTGAATAAATCATATACCATGTGAAAGCTCATCGAGTCTAGTTCATATGCACTTGATTTTCCCAATTTTTATCAATCATGCACCGAGTATTAAGCGTTTTCCAAACATCGTGCATATGTAGGGCTTATAGCGTTCATGTCAGGTTTCACGCATCTGAGATGAAATTAAGTCAGCCCAAAACATAGTTCTATTCTACTCATCATCCCCTACAACTTTCATTTCATAGTTTTGTCAAGAGTGTTGCCCAGCTAGCAAGCCAGAGGGGGGGTGAATGGGATTTTTAAAATTAATGAGTACCTTAAACCTGTTCACAAAACAGTCACACAGAACACACTTCGATGGGTGTTAGAGTTAGTAAAGAAATATAGTAAACACAAAGCAAGCACAGAGACTACACAGGGAATTATCCTGGTTCAGACCTCCTCTCCACAGGAGTCCTACGTCCAGTCCCTGAGCAACAACTCAGGCTTTCACTACCTAAGGGTACAGCCCCCTTATGGACTTTACACACCCAGTCACAACTGGTCTTCTCTTCACACCCGAAGAGGACATACACCACCCTAGATACCACCAGGTCTTCCTTTACTCGAAGGAAACACACACCCTGGTAACCCCAGGTCTTCCTCAACACGAAGGGAACAACACAAGAAAAGTGTTAATGAAAACAAGCCCCTAGATCAAGCTTAAACAATGCTGGATCTGAAGCTAAAACTGAGAGGACAAGATCTACAGTGAGGGACACTCTCAGTTTTCAGAAGCTCTCAAGACTAACACAATGAACGCAGAGAGCTAAGTGCTAGACAATCAAAGGAGTGAGGCTTTTTGCTCTATCAGATGCTCACAGAAAAGCTTGTTAAAGATTGTTGTAAGAGTTGTGTAGTTTCTAGAGCTTCAGTCTTCTTTATATATCTTCTATTTGAAATTCGAACATTGAAATGTCTGTTGTCTCTAGGCTTTCATTTACGTTAGACTGCATGGTTCTGTAGAGCTTCTTGTTCAGCAGTCCTTAGCTTTCTATGCACGCAACAAGAGAGAGGATCTTCGATGATGTCTGTTATCTTCCGTACTATCCAACGTTGTATTGAGGTGCGCTATCAGAGACCTGCATGTATTTAAATGCTAAACAATAGATAGCTAAGCTGTCTCTTGTTGTCAGTCAATGTTAGATTGATTTTATACAGAAGTAGAGTTCCATTCTGTTCTTCTAAAAAGATGTTTACAGAATAAGCATGAGAATAGAAGATATCGATTGCATGCACTGCAAGATTACGTCAGTCATAATAAATGCATGGTTGTCAGAAAGATATACGTGAAGACTTTGACTTTTCAACGTACTCAGAGACGAGTTCAAAATCAAGTCGTTATATTCATGAAATCGTTACATGTATGACTTATGAAATCGTTATGCAAATGAGTTGATGTTCATGAAACCGTGTGCTCTCTAAGCCGTTGTGCTCTCATAAGCAAATCGATGTATATAATCATTATGCATTAATAACTAAATCGTTGTAGAGACAAATCGTTGTGACTCCATAAGAAAATCGATGCATTATAAATAAATTATGCATTAATACCAAATCGTTATAGAGACAAATCGTTGTGACACCATAAGCAAATCATTATGCACAAGTCATTATAATCAAATCGTTGAAGATAATGTGAAAATCGTGTTTGCTGTATCGAATCGTTACAGCGACCAAGTCGTTACGTAACTTAATGAATCGTTACAGTAACAGAGTCGTTATGTAACTTATTGAATCGTTACAGGAATCAAATCATTTTGAAACTTGATGAGTCGTTGTGACACTAAAATCGTTGTTCTCACTTATCAAATCGATGTGAGAGCAAATCGTTATTCTTTTTTAAGAAATCGATGTGATCACTTATCGAATCGTTATGGAAGCGAATCGTTATGAAAGCAAATCGTTATGAATACTTAACGAATCGTTATGAAAGTAAATCGTTATGATCACTTATGAAATCGTTGTGAGGGCAAATCGTTGCGATCACTTAACGAATCGTTGTGAGGGCAAATCGTTGCGATCACTTAACGAATCGTTGTGAGGGTAAATCGTTGCGATCACTTATCGAATCGAAATCGTTGCGATCACTTGTCGATGATGATCAGTCTGTCCCCTGTAATTTTAATTAGTTACATATATATTTGATGATTAACAAAAACAAACAAGAGTTATCATTATATCTAATGAATATTTCATAAGTCTTAAGTACAGGAAAAATACCAAGGTCAAACAAGCCATAAAGGTATGCATTACTTCTCTGAAGCTTTAATCTTTTCAACATGATATTTCTCAAAGGTCATATCGATTTTGTTGAACATCATAACGATTTGCTTATAAGACTGAAAAGTCATGTTGTTTCAAGCAAGTCGATGTCATAACGATTCTATAAGTCATCGCAACGATTTCTTTAGAAAGCGTAACGACTTGCCTGTCATAACGATTCTATAAGTAATCATAACGATTTCTTTAGAACTCGCAACGACTTGCTCGCCGTAACGATTCTATAAGTAATCATAATGATTTCTTTAGAACTCGCAATGACTTGCTCGCCGTAACGATTCTATAAGTAATCATAACGATTTCTTTAGAACTCGTAACAACTTGCAGGTCATAACGATTCTATAAGTCACCATAACGATTTCTTTAGAACTCGTAACGAATTGCTCGCCGTAACGATTCTATAAGTAATCATAATGATTTCTTCAGTGAACACAACGATTTGCTTGTATAACGATTTGTTAAGTGTTTCACAGTGATTTCTTCAGGGAAACAACAACGATTTGCTTTGTATAACGATTTGTTAAGTGTTTCACAATAATTTCTTCAGTAAACACAACGATTTGCTTTATATAAACAATTGTTAAGTGTTTCACAACGATTTCTTCAGTGAACACAACGATTTACTTTCTAACGATTGTGTTAAGTGTTTCACAACGATTTCTTCAGTGAACACAACGATTTCTTCTGTCTCATAACGACTTGGTCAACCTGACTTATCATAACGATTTCATAAGTCATATAGTCATCGATTTCATATTGACTTGATATCTTATTCATATTAAAAGTGTTGACTGGTCAAAGTCCACGTAGATATCTCTCTGACGCTCCGTATTTATGAGATCTGAACGCATCCCTGTATGCATGCAGACGATATCATCCTTTATTATGCTTACTCTGATAACGTCTTTTAGACTTAGCTATTTGGCATTACTATTTTCATGTCTATTGCTACTAACGTTGACTGACATCAGAGACAGCCTAGCTGTCTGCTATTTGAGATTGACATTTGTGCAGACCTCTGATCCAGCTCCATATTACAACGTTAAACAAAATAGAAGCCAATGATATTTCTGAAGATCTCATCTTTTCGCGTGCTCAAAAGACTGTTGACTGGAAGCTTCAAGACTCCAGGTGTTCATTCAGTCTAACGACTACTCAAGAGAGAGACAACAGACACTTCAACTTCTAGATTTCAAATTGAAGATATAAATAAAGTCAGAAGAACAGAAGAGAAAATATACAACGCGTGTTCAAGCATTCAAATTCTTCTGAAGAAAGTCAAGAGCCAAGAACCTTACTTTTTCTCATCACCTTCAGCTCTTCGCTCTCTGTGCTGTAATAGATTTTCTAAGAGAGCCCGTGTAGTTCTGAGAGTGCGCCTTGGTTAATCTTTGCTCTCAGCACTAGTTGCTTCAAATCTTGCTTGTTAAAAGCTTGATCTAGGGGCTTGAATTTCATTCAATTCTCTTTGAGTTGTTGTTCCCTTCGGGTGTGAAGGAAGACCTGGTGGTAACAGGGTGTAGTTCCCTTCGGTTGTGAAGGAAGACCTGGTGAGGTATCCAGGGTGTTGTTGTTCCCTTCGGGTGTGAAGGAAGACCAGTCGAGCTGGGTGTTGTAGTGTCCTTAGGGGACTGTACCCTAGTTAGTGAAATCCTGAGTTGTTCTCGGGGACTGGACGTAGGACTCCTAAGGAAAGGAGGTCCGAACCAGGATAAATCTTGTGTTGTGTGATTGTCTTCTTTGTGTTTTTGATATTTAAACTAACAGTCACTAACCTCCTCGAAGAACTTTTGTGTGAATATTTTTTAGTTACAGGTATCTTGTAGATCATTTTAAAAGACCCATTCACCCCCTTTGGCTTGGCAACTGGGCAACAAGTGGTATCAGAGCAAGTCTCTTCGACAAAGAAAAGATCCAACGATCTGAAGAGTAAAGATCCATGGCAACCCAAGGCGACATTGAAGGTCAGTCTGTCAACCGACCCCCTCTCTTCGATGGTAAAGACTATCATTACTGGAAGACCAGAATGGAATACTTTCTACAAGGCCACGACTATCAAATTTGGTCCATAATAGAAGAAGGTGATCTGTTAGTCACAAATGAGAAAGCGCAGTGGACAGATGATGACAGAAAGAAGATCTCCTTGAATTGCAAAGCAAAGAGCATCTTATGCTGTGCTCTAAGTAAGAAGGAGTTCAACAGAGTCTCAGCCTGCAAATCCTCAATGGAAATGTGGGAAAAACTCAGGATTACTTATGAAGGCACAGACAAAGTGAAGGAGACAAGAATCGACATTCTTGTCACTCAATATGAAAGATTTCAGATGCAATCAGGTGAGTCCATAACTCAAATGTTCAGTCGGTTCACTGACATCACAAATGGACTGGCTGGTCTGGGGAAAACTTATGAGATTGGAGACATGGTGAGGAAAATACTTAGATCCTTACCGTCCTCGTGGACCCAAAGGTCACAGCAATAGAAGAAGCCAATGACCTGAAGAGAATGTCAGTAGAAAAGCTCATTGGGTCCCTCATGGCCCATGAGATCAACATGAAAGGCTAGGAGAGTCCTCTAGCAGAAAGAAGCACTCCAACGCCTAAAAGCTGAAGAAGATTCACCAGAAGCAAGTTCAGATGGAAGTGAAAGTGATGTGGACAGTGAAAATGAGGAAGCAATGCTATCTAGAAGATTGCAGTGGATTCTAGCTAAGAAGAAGAAGTTCCAATCTGGTAGAAGGCACTTCAAAAGAAATAAGGACTTCAAGAAACCAGATGGAAAAGATCTAAAGAAAGGAGAACCCATCTGCTATGAATGTAAGAAGCCAGGATACATTAAAGCTGAATGTCCAAAATTCAAGAAGCCATAGTTCAAAAAGAAAGAGAGCTCCAAGAAGTTCAGAAAGTACAAGAAGAAAGCGATGGCAGCAGCATGGGAAAATAGTAGCGACTCAGACAGTGAGTCAAACTCCTGCAGCGATGAAGAAGAAGCCCATTTGGCTTTCATGGCAAATACTGAAGATAAGGTAACTTCTGACTCCTCTTTTGATTCATGCAATAATTCTGATTCAGATAATTTAGAGGAAGTATTAATGAACTATATAATAATATAAAGAAGTAACTAAACTATTAAAAGCTAGTAAGAAAAATAGTGCTATTTAGAAACACTAACTCTGATCTGAAAACAGAAAATGAAGAATTAGAAAAACAAATAACTGAACTTAAAAGAAAAAATGAATTGTTATGTGAAGACCTAAAAGCTAAGAATGAACAAATAACTAAATTAGAGAAATAAGTAAGTTCAGATGAACTGAAAACTGAAATCAAGACTCTAACAGAAGAAATATAAAGTTATCTAGCACGTTAGAAAATTCACAAATGGTAAAAACTCCCTCATATTAAAGGTGCTAGAAGATCAGGTAAGAAGAAAAAATGGATTAGGGTATACACCTCCAGATAATAAGAAGAAACCATAATTTATCCTAAAACATATCCAACACCAAAGTTTGTACCTGAAACTGATACAGCATACAAAGCTGATTACAATATATAGAAAAAGTAACCAAATTATCCTGTTGTAGTCATTGCAACAAGTTAGGACACATTATAACTACATGCCCAACAAGACATAAGAAATGGATAATAAAAGGTAAAATCAATGATCCTAACCAATCAGGACCAAAAGAATTTGGGTACCTAAAGCTTGATGTTTTTATTTCAGGTTAACCCTCGAGCATCCAATGGTACTTGGATAGTGGGTGTTCAAGGCACATGTCAGGAAACCATAAGTTATTCACTCATCTCCGAGCTAAAGAAGGAATAGTTACTATAGAGATAATGGAAAAGGAACAGTAATTGGCAGTGGGTCTGTGAATAACAAAGGAAAAACAGTTATGGAAGATGTGTGCTTGTCAAAGGGTGAAGCATAATCTCATTAGCATCAGCCTGTGTGACAGAGGTCATCATATCCAGTTTCAAGAATCCAAATGCAGCATACTAAAGGATGGATCAGTCATCTTTGAAGCAAATAGAGAAAAGAACTTATATGTGCTCTATCTTGAGGAACTCAAAGAACAGAATGTCTGTTTGTCAGTAAATAAGGAAAAATCTACAGAACTATGGCACAGACGACTAGGACATTGCAGCATAGATGGCATGAGAAAATTGATGAAGAAAAATCTTATAGAAGGTCTGCCAAAGGTCAGTGCAAAAATGGAAGGTGTAGCGGACCTTGTGCTAAGGAAAGCACACAAAAGCTCCTTCAAGTCAAAGACAGTAGTAACCACCTCAAAACCCTTAGAGCTCCTTCATATGGATCTATTTGGGCCAATGAGGACTACCAGTCTTGGAGGAAAGAATTTGGATTTGTCATAGTCGATGATTACTCAAGATTCACATGGGTGTCATTTCTAGAGCATAAAGATGACACATTTGACAACTTTGTCAGTTTCACAGCAAGAAGTTCAAAAGGATCAAAAATTCAGCATTGTTTCTATCCGATCAGATCATGGTGGTGAATTTCAGAACGAAAAATTTGCTAAGTTCTGTGATGATCAGGGAATTGAGCATAATTTCTCAGCACCAAGAACACCACAGCAAAATGGAATTGCTGAGAGAAAGAATAGAGCTCTATTGGATATGGCAAGAACAATGTTATCAGAATATGATCTGCCAAGGTATTTTTGGGCTGAAGCAGTCAACACAGCAAGCTACATTATCAAAGAGTTATGATCAGACCATTCCTAAAGAAGATGCATATGAAACTGTTCAAAGGAAAGAAACCAAAGATCAGCCACTTCAGGACATTTGGATGTCCTTGCTTCATCCACAACAATGGAAAAAGAGACATTGGTAAGTTAGATGCCAAATCAGATGAAGGTATATTCATGGGGTACACCTCTAAACCCAAAGGCTATAGAGTATTTAATAAACGCACTTTATTAATTGAACAGTCTGTACATATTATTTTTAATGAAACTAACCCTTCCTCAAGAAAGGAAGAAGATAGTGATAATGATGATATGCAAAGAGCTGTCCAAGAAACTAAAGAATACATCAATTGAGGACAAGGATGATCCACCTCTGGAAGACTGCAACAAAAGGAAATTACACATGAAAATCTTCCAAAGGAATGGAGACACAAGAAAGATCACCCACTCGAAAATATTATTGGTGATCCATCTGTAGGGGTAAGAACTAGAGGTAATGTAATTCCATGTGATTACCTAGCTTTTGTTTCTCAAATAGAGCCGAGGACATCAATGAAGCTCTTTCTGATGAATCTTGGATATTAGCCATGCAAGATGAACTAAATCAGTTCAAGAGAAATCAAGTATGGTCACTTGTTCCTAGACCATCAGACCATCCAGTCATTGGCACCAAATGGGTGTTCAGAAATAAACTGGATGAAAATGGTGTAATCTTAAGAAACAAGGCCAGATTGGTAGCTCAAGGCTATTCTCAAGAAGAAGGCATAGATTTTGATGAAACCTATGCACCTGTAGCTAGACTTGAGGCTATTAGAATATTACTTGCATATGCATCTGCTTTGAATTTAACATTATTTCAAATGGATGTTAAATCCACTTTTTTAATGTTTTTATAAAAGAGGAAGTTTATGTGGAACAACCCCCGGTTTTGATAACACAGAATTTCCAAATCATGTTTTCAAACTTCACAAGGCATTATATGGTTTAAAGCAAGCACCTAGAGCCTGGTATGAAAGGCTTAGTTCTTTCTTTTAAACCATGGTTCAGTAGAGGACAAGTAGATAGTACTCTTTTCATAAAGTCAAAGGTCAAACACATTCTACTAGTTCAAATTTATGTAGATGATATTATTTTTGGTTCTACTAATGAATCCCTTTGCAAGTACTTTGAAAAGTTGATGCAGGGAGAATTTGAAATGAGCATGATGGGAGAACTTAACTATTTCCTTGGACTACAAATCAAACAAGGAAAGGAAGGAACTCACATCTGTCAAGCAAAGTACACAAAAGAACTCTTAAAGAAATTTGGATTCGAAAATACCAAGCCACTGTCAACACCAATGAGCACATCAACAAGGATGGACAGTGACAAAGATGGTAAGAAAGTAGATCAAAAGATCTACAGAGGTATGATAGGTTCACTCCTTTATTTGACAGCTAGCAGACCTGATATTTTATTTAGTGTATGCATGTGTGCTAGGTATCAAGCAGATCCTAGAGAATCACATTTAATTTCTGTGAAAAGAATATTTAGATATTTAGCAAGAACTCATGACTTAGGTCTATGGTATCCAAAATGTTGTGAAATTAACTTAGTAGGCTATTCTGATGCTGACTATGCTGGATGCAAATTAGATAGAAAAAGCACCAGTGGTTGTTGTCAATTTCTTGCAGGATGTTTAATATCTTGGTCTTCAAAGAAACAAAATTCAGTGGCACTATCTACAGCCGAAGCTGAGTACGTAGCTGCTGGAAGTTGTTATACATAACTCTTATGGATAAAGCAACAACTGAAGTGTAGCGGAATTCCCTATATGGTAATCTAGAAGGGGGGTTGAATAGATTACTGTCTGTTAAAAACACTTGTTGCCTTTTTTTTGATAACCACAAATAACTAGAAGTTATGGCAAGGACTGAACTTGGTGTGGATGTGTGTGAATCGATGATAGATATTAAACAGATGATTAGACATGTGTAAATGCGCCGTGCCTACCAAACATCTAACGTAGAAACGTTCAAACCACGAGACACAACGACTTACGTGGTTCGGAGTACACAACTCGTGTATCCTACATCCACGGGCCACGCACACACGCAGAACAATCTGCTTATGAGCTGGTTCAGAAACTACAACAACTCACCACACGTGTTCTCTGATGTATAGCCACGATCAGAACAACACTCACACGTGTATCAAGCACAAGGACTGCTTGAAACACACCACACACACACACGTATGGACAATAGTGAAACAGAGAAGAGTTTAAGAGTTGAGAATCAAATCCAATTGAAAACTCTTTCTCAAGAACGTCTGAGTAGACTTCAAGCTTCGTCTTGATGATTAGAAGTTGATGGAGAGGCTTGAATCCACGACGTCCAGACTTCACCGCTGCACGAAGGACTTCTCTTGTTGAATCTGGGCAGCAGGTAGAAGCAGAGCAGCAGGGCAAGACTCTTCTTGAAAGACTTTTAGGGTTCTTGCTTGGAGGCTGCTTGTGTTCGTGATTGTCCTCAAAAGGATGCTTAAATAGAGGTGTTTACTTATGGAGAGTCGTGGTTTGTGGAAACACCATCTATGGCAACTTGAAGACTTCCCGTATTTGAGGACTCTGTCCGTCTGTCGACAGCACTGGGTGCTCCTGTCGACAGGCGCAAGCTAGCAGGACATACAAGACTTCTGGAAGGCAGTTGCTGTCGACAGGCGACTGGGTGCTGTCGACAGGCACAGGCAGACAGAAGAATCACAGTTCTGGAAACCTCTTCCTGTCGACAGGCAGCTGGTTGCTGTCGACAGGCTCATCTGTTCTGCAGATTTGCCTTCTGGCTTGGGTTTGCTTGTCGACAGGGACACTGCCTGCTGTCGACAGATGCTTGCTTTATGTATAGATCTTCATCATTTTGGCTTTGTGCTTCATACAACTCTTGCTCAACATCTCACCTAAGATTATGAACATAGTTAGTGAGACATTTTGTCATTTAAAACTTAATATCATATCAACACATTATGACAAGTTATTGCATTGCAATTCTAAACTTAACTCACATTGTTCACTTGTTTACTTTGTTCATCATTGATCATCAGCAAAAACATGTTGCATTGGGACTTATATGTTATAGAATGTGAACCCAACATTCTCCCCCTTTTTGATGATGACAAAATTAACCAATTAAGCAAGTGTAAGCAAGTTGCACAATTGAGTTTTCTCCCCCTTTTGGCAATATCTAAAAAGCATACACCACAGACCAAGGTAGTAGGCAAAAAGACAAGTTCTTTCATTGATATATCATTGAGGCATACAGAACATTTGTTGAACAGAACTAGAAAAAGGGAAAGACATTTCATGACCAACATGTAGAAGAGCAACATAAAACTGAATACAAGACCCGGGACACCTAGACTCTAGAATCATCATCAGGACCCGGTGGTGTTGGGGCCTGAGGAGTCACCTGTTGAGCCGGTGAGTGAGCCGGACTTGATTATCAGCCAATGCTTCCAGACTGTTATCAACCTTGTCCAAGCGTGCATTGATAGTTGCAAAGCCATTTGTCATATGCACTTGCAACTGAGCCAAGAGTTCACGGATAGAGGGCTCAGTGGCAATATCATCCATAGGTTGACTTTCTTCTTCTCCCAGAGCATCGTCTTCGTCATCTTTATTATCAGCACCATCTTCATCAGCTGCCTCATCAGCTTCTTCTTCATCCACTTGGACAGCTGGACCCTTGCCCTTAAGATCCCGTGTGACTACACCATCCACAAGCTTGTAGCCCATCCGCTCTGCAGCAGTCAGATCGTAGGAGCTACGTCCCTGCAAGTGGGTCATCTCCCCTTCGGAATAAGAATGCCAAGAAACAGGAAGAGGGAGGTGAGCTGACATGCGTAAGGCATGGACCGCTTAGCATTGCCAAGGCATAAGCGAAGGACGGAGCACATGAGTTGAGGCATTGATTTTGTCACAACAACGTAAAACTTATGAAGGAGGGACTTGTGACAGATGTAACGAGTTCCCTGCTGCCATCCTTCGGGACAATAAGAGTGGTAAAGATGTGGTGGATGAGACGGTGAAGCGGAGGAAAGGAGTTAGCATTCATTGGCTTACGATCCGTGGGGTCGTAAGGCCTGGAAGTGATGAGGGCATGGTATTCCTCTGGAGTAGGGTGATGAGCAAAGATGTCTACCCCTGTGTTTGGATTTGCAGAGAGACGATAGAGATTGGGGGAAATGCGAAAAGAATTTCCTTTGACACGGGTATATAGATCACCGGTTGTAGACTCCTGAGATTGTGGTAGAAATCTGTGACAGCAGAGGCGGAGAACTTTTTGTGTGCTATAGCAGAAGGGTGACCAACCCTGTGTGTCAAATAGAGGCAAAAGACCTGGAAATAGGTCCTGGAGGGAGATGAAGTCCACGTAGCGAGGCTGCGTGATCTTCGTGAAAGTGGCATGGGTGACTTTGAATTGAAGATTTGGAGGGATAAGCAGCTCCGGCAGACGATCCTCTCGGTGCTTGGAGCGACGTTCCGGGGATACCCTGGAACCTTGTCCGGCGCGAGGAGAGCGAGGACGACGACGAGAGGCCATCTTCTTGGCTGGAGGGGCCATGATATCGAGCTGCTTGAGTCGGAGACTTGTGGCAGAAAGAAGGAGACGGAGAACAGAGAAGAAAAACACCAGGGAGGCAGAGGTGCGTTCCTGGTGCCCTAGAGAAGGGATTTGAAGAGATAGAGAGAAAGAAGGGTTTTTGGAAGTGAAGAAGGAGGGAAAGGGGTGTGGGGTCCTCTTATAGAAGGGGTGAGGATAGATGAAGAGTCGGATCCCACGAAAGCCGGATTTGGATTAGCCCGTTGGACTTCCCAAAAACACATCTGCCGCCGGCTGTCGACAGGGTCCCTGGTGCCTGTCGACAGGCACTTGTAGAAAATGGCCAGTTTGTGAATTTTTGGAACTTAAGCTGTGAGCACTTTCTTCCAGTTGAGAAATTAAGGTGAATAAGAGATGAATCAAGTATGTTAACCTACCATATACAAGGATATAAGAAACCATACCAATTCTCCAATGGTTTTAACATAATATCCACGGAATTTAAGGTTAAATCATTAAGAAAACACCCGCTGAAAAGAAGAACATTGCACGCCTACCCGTTGTTGTATAAATACACTGTAAGACAACACAATCCCCATTTTGAGAATAGTCAGATGATGCAGGAGATGATACCTAGATGTGAAGACAATCACAAGACCAATGACCTTTGAAAGTATGACTCAGTGGAGGCTTCGCACTATTCCCAAGGATTTAATTTGGAAGTTCAATGGGAGGAAATGGTACTTAAGAAGACGTCACACCTTTTGAAGTGAGGATAGACATTACCCGTGCCCATACCCCCAGTCAATTGGTGGAACTTTCCAACATACCGTTGTATAGAGTTGATGAGTTGTCCTTTTGACGCGAGGGCAGACAGTTGTGATGCCCATCTCCCCGGTTACTTAGCATAACCCAACATTGCTCTATATTCATCCCAAGCTTCACGGTGATTGGTATTTGTTTTTTTTTTTTTTTTTTTTTTTTTGTTGGTGAGGAAATAGGTAGCTTTTCTCCAAGTATTGTCGTAATGACAAAGATCAAGGTGATGATGTGATTACCAATCAATACTAGATATGCACTTTCATGACCAAAAGACTTATGAACTAAATTGAGACTATGTTGGCTCACTGAGTATTACTAGAAAGGAGTAGGTGGATGTCCCTTAAGTTGTGAAATGTTTTCTAAATGAGGTAGCCTAAACTCTACATGAAAGTATGTAAAAATCATAGAGAAATAGGAATAGCTTAACTATCAGGTGTATGTAGTATGGTCAATCATACATTTACCTTATAGACACCTTAGTCATTAATCAGAAGAAGCTCACAAACTGGGTGAAGAAATGATCATTAGCAGCAGTCATATATCAGAGCACCTGTCGACAGGAAAGGAGGGCCTGTTGACAGGGGGATATAGACAGATGAACCAGTGTTCTGTCTGGGCTTGCTGTCGACAGGGCCTTTTTAGCCTGTCGACAGGGACGTGATCAGATCAGATTTAGTGGAAGAATGAGGAGAGCGACTGAACAACTAATGTGAGGGAATTGAGAGAGCCAAATTTGAATGATTCCCTCCACATTTGAATTCATAGAAACTTAAGTTGCTCCCCCATAAAGTGTGACATTTGTAACAAGGACTCAAGTTCATGAAGACATATTTGCAGACAATGACCATGCATTCAATAACACAAAGCATGTAGAGAGACACACCAATGATATGTATCAAAAATTTTAAAGAGAGTGTGAATAAGCAATTTATAAAGAAACGAAGTCCAATATACAGTACATGTCCCTTGGATGTCACATATCCATGGATACTTGGCGGAGAATGTTTCTCACGCATAATGAGAGTTTCCAAACAAGCATGACTTGTTCTTTCACACATCACCATTTGATATACCGCATAGATAATGGACACAAGGAGCATATACTTGATATTTGAGTTAAGTTTCATTGTAATTTGCACAACCCCATCTCTCTTCGTAATGTGGTGAATCTATCTTCAGCTAGAGGTTTGGTAAAGATGTCTGCCAACTGTTTCTCCGTGGGTATGAAACTGATTTCGAAGGATCTATTGGCCACTTCATCTCTCAAGAAATGATGACGAATTTCTATGTGTTTCGTCCTGGAATGTTGAATAGGGTTCTTTGATAGATTGATTGCACTAGTGTTGTCACACAGGATAGGTGTGCATCCAATATCAATGTTGTAATCACACAACTGACTTTTTATCCCCAACACTTGTTTGCACAACTTCCTGCAGCAACATATTCTGCTTCTGCAGTGAAGAGTGCAACCGAGTGTTGCTTCTTGGATGCCCACGAAACCATACAACCACCAAGCATTTGACAATAGCCACTAGTGCTTTTCCTATCTATTTTACAACCAGCGTAGTCTGCATCAGAATAGGAAATCAACTCAAAACTACTACCGCTGGATACCAAAGACCCAAGGCTTGCGTACCTGAGAGATACCTGAAGATTCTCTTGACTGCAATTAGATGACTTTCCTTTGGACTAGATGGTATCTAGCACAAAGGCAAACACTGAATTGTATGTCCGGTCTACTTGCAGTAAGATAAAGGAGTGAGCCAATCATACCTCGAAATTGTTTGGCATCTACCGGGTTACCTTTCTCATCAGTTTCTAGCTTAATGCTTGTGCTCATCGGTGTTGAGGCGGGCTTGCTTGCTTGTGTGAACTGAAACCTTTGGAGCAGTTCTTTTACATATTTTTCTTGGCTTATAAAGACTCCATCTTCTAGCTGCTTGACCTGCAAACCAAGAAAAAATTGAAGCTCCCCCATTAAGCTCATCTCAAATTCACTGTGCATGTGTTGTGAGAATTCTTCACACAGTGTGGGATTAGTGGAACCAAAGATAATATCGTCCACATAAACTTGAACAACAATTATGTGATTGTGAACTTTCCTTGTAAAAAGAGTTTGATCCACCTTACCTCTTGAGTATTTTTTACTCACCAAGAAGGTGCTCAGCCTGTCGTACCAAGCTCGGGGTGCCTGTTTCAACCATAGAGAGCTTTGTGCAATTTAAATACATGGTTTGGTTTATCATGATCCTCAAAGCCGGGTGGTTGAGAAACGTAGACTTCCTCTTTGATGTAGCCATTTAAGAAAGCAGTCTTAACATCCATTTGATATAGTTTGAACTTGTTAGAACATGCAAATGCTAGCAGATCCTAACTGCTTCTAACCTAGCTACTGGTGCAAAGGATTCTTCAAAGTCCACACCAAATTCCTGATTGTAGCCCTTTGCAACCAGTCTTGCCTTGTTTCTCACCACTTACCTTCTTCATTAAGTTTATTCCTAAAGACCCATCTTGTTCCTATAACAGAAATTTCAGGGGTTTTAGGAACCAAACTCCAGACATTATTTCTTTGAAATTGACCTAGCTCCTCATGCATAGAATCAATCCATGAATTTTCTTTTAATGCTTCTTCAACATTTTTAGGCTCCACTTGAGAGACAAAGGCTAAATGATCCTGTTCAACTATTTGATTAACTTGTGACCTAGTTTGAACTGAATCATTTATGTCACCTATGACATTCTCAAGTGGATGAGCTTTAGAGTACCTCGCATTGGTGATTGTTGAAGGACCTGGTTGATCTTGCATTGGAGGATGATGTTCCGGAGGAGGGGTTGCTGGAGGAGTTTGTTGGGGTTCATCCTCTTGTTGTGGGTCTTGTGCAGGTATCTCTTCCTGAGTTTTAAGTGGATGACTATCATCTTCATCATCGTACCTGCGAAGATATCCACGTTTATCTTTAGGAACTGACTTAGAGATTGCATTTGTTTTGCTTTGTAGATCCTCAAGAGTTGTTTCATTAGATGTTTCATCAAACTGTAAGGAATAGAATTATTAGTTGTGATTTGAGATTCATCAAAACAACGTGTGGAGTTTCTTCCACCTTTCTGGTTTTTAGATTGAACACTCTATAAGCTCTAGAATGTTCAGAGTATCCAAGAAAAATACCTTGATCGCTTTTGGCTTCAAACTTGTCCAAGTCATTTTTGTCATTGTTATGAATAACACACCTTGGAACCAAAAACTTTTAAGTACCCAATGGTGGGTTTCTTACCTTTCAAGTTCGTAAGGAGTTTTCTGAATACTGGTCTTACCATTGTGACGGCCCTCGTTACACCGTTACGGTCATACCGACCCACGTCGATATAGCGAGTGCTGCCAGTCACAGTGGGACATTTACCCAACGATACATACAGCTGAGACACGCGAATATATAACAGAGTAGCGGAAGTAAAGAGAACTATCTCCACTCATTCATCATCAACATTAGACATACACGCAGTTTTACAATTTGCAAAAAGGGAACTAAAGTTCTCATAAATTAAACTGCTGAATTTAATACAAAATGTCCACATAATACATTCTTTCCATATAACTCTAATACAATGTTCCAAGTACATAATGAAGACTACACAGAAAGGGGTGCACGACTCCACAAGCTAAACTCCGCGCTCGGAGTCTGTCTCCACTGTCTCTCCACGAAGGTCTCGTCACCGTCTAAACTGTACGCCGAAGCAAGAGTGAGTCTTAAAGACTCAGCAAGTAACACTATACATGATATAACCGTACAAGTCCTAGTGGTTCCTACAAGCACATACAATTAGCAACACATAGCATGCTAGTCCATTTAAGTTTTTCAACCTATCATGAAGGTTCTACAATTTAGACAAATAACGCATGCCTTCAGATTTAAAAACTAACATTCACCTATCACATGGTCTCTAATCCATTCTCTTATAATTTTAACCTTATAAAGAACCAAACATGAGAGTCATCAACATGGACAATTTACATACATGAACGGGGAACATAATTAGCATGGATTCCACATGTTCTTAAGTACCTACATAACTTTTTCACATGCTTTAGGTTGCTGATTTCACAGGGTTCAAAGACTATAAACCTACACATGAAAGCTACAATGTGGCTTAGAACATAACATATGAACAATCCATCATGCCACTTTGCACACATACTCAATAATTGCTCCTAGTCATGGGTTCTAAACACTTGGCACGCATAAACATGAGAATAATAACATACATTTGCTGAATTCATACGGTTTCAGATTTAGCCTCACATGGTTTCAATAGCACCTTGCACATCTAGATTCACATTTTCCTTTTCACAATTTCTCTTTTCACGTGGTTACACTTTACACATACACATTCCCATGTCACTTACACATTTACACATGGTCACATACACTTACACATTACACTTTACACATATTTTAGTGCCGTGACACATAGTCCAAACCACCAAAGAATGACACATTCACATCACATAACACAGACACCATCTAGGCAATGCAATGGTGACTCTTGGACTGCGCAGACCGGGAGAACAAGTCTCCACCCTAACCAGTGGTACTTGTCCACCTCCAGGATTTCCCCCTAATGCCCTTAGGGTCACTTATCACAATGAACTTTCTCAGGGGGACTTTTCCCTGATACAGCTCCACTGCCTTCTCGGAAGCAGTATCACATTGGCACAATTTACACTTTTACACATTTAACGTTTTACACATGGTTTTACACTTGGCACTCTTCATTCATTCACACTTTCTTACTCACATGAACTCCTCTTTTTTCCTAACATGATACTAAAATTTCCAGGTTTAACACACAGTAAACACATTAATCATGCTGGGTTTAAACAAAATCTAATCACATTTCGATCATATATACGAATTGTTCACATTTCACATGAAAATACATAATTTCTCATTTACGGGTCCAATTGATCTGAAAATTTACCACATGCTGTTTTCGGGCTAATGATCATACCCTCAATTTTTCAGATTTTTCTGAGCTAATAGGATTTACAGAAAATCAAACACCTAATTAGCATATTATTCACAATTTAAGCTAACATGGGTCTAAAACATTTGAGATTCATTCACTTACTGTTTTGCACAGAAAACACAAATGCATGATTTCAGAATACAACCTCATCCTAATTCATGCATCTATAAATCCGTTACCACCACCATTTCTTTCATGCTTTCATATTACCGTGTCAAACTTATTAGCAATTTCACAAGCATGCATAATTTCCAACATTTCAGAACACACATACATGCCCCACAATTCTTCATGAATAGACTGAACAAGTCATTTAACTAATCCTAATCATGGAACATGGATTTGCAAAGTTGCCTACAAATTATGCTCACAAGTATGAAGACATCAATACCCCCATTCACCATCACAACCACATTCATTCACAACCACGGCACACCATATATTTAGAGTATAAGATATACCATATATCCTAATCGCATAACACATACCGAAATTAGTGTATAAGAGGGACAGAACAGCTCACTGTTCTGTCCTGAAGAACTAGGCGGCGGTCTCTGGCCGCTGACTTAGAGTCGGCGGCATGATCGATGGACGCCAAGGAAGAACTGGGCGTCCAGGGACCCTGCCGCCTACTCAGGTCTGTGCAGGAAACACAGACCCGAGCTCCAAAACTTGGGTGAAATGGAGGGTCTAGGACTCGAGATAAATTCCATAAAAATAATAGAAACATCCTAGACTCATACGGGGACATCAATGACAGGTTACTTGCCTTTAGAAAAACTCCTAAAGGGATCAAGATGGTTTGAGAAGCTCTCCTTGGGCAGTCCCAAGAATTGCAGAAGCACCTCCACAAACGCCTTCCTCCGAGCTCCTGGATGATCTCCTCAGCAAAACAAGACCGGGGAGGCCTTGCCCTTCATATCAGCTACCTCCTTGTCGGGGAAGTCGGCCGGATCAAGCTCCAGGAAGCCGGATTAAAGCCTCCAAACTCTGAGTTTTCTCACAGAATGCTCTCTAGGTTTTCTCTCTTCTTTTCCTCCTCTCACAAGGTGAAAGTGTGAAGTGGGGAGAGGCCATTTCGGGTTCAGCATGTAGGGGAGGCCCTCACCCCCACTCACCATACCGATTAGACATGTTCAGAGCCGTTGGGGGACATCCCCCAATGGTTGCCATGCCTTGCTTCAGAAGATAGCAGCTCTGCTGCGCATGCAGGTCAGAGAGGTTGGCGTCCAGATCGCTGGACGCCGGAGCTAGTGCTGGCGTCCATGTCTGGACGCTGACACTGGCTCAACGGCTGGGCTTGACGCAAGGTGGCCTTCGCCAAACCCTACTTATGCAAGAAACCATGCATACTAAGCTTCTATATATGCCATATGTACATGGTATTACATTCACACTATCACCATGCAATACATACTTATTTACGTTTAATATAAAACACTGTACACATATTTATACTATTTTAATAGCTCGTAAATACGTACATACATACTCCAACACAATATACACACGTAAATACGAAAAATACGACGGAAATTCGAGGGTCTTACACCATGGCTCGGTTGAGAATGTAACAATGATGTGTTTACTGCTTCTGCCCAAAAGGTGCGTGCTAATTGATTCTCGACCAGAAGCGTACGAGCCATTTCCACCAAGGTTCTATTTTTTTCTCCACAACTCCATTTTGCTCGGAATTCTTGGGGAGAAAACTGATGGTCTATGCCTTGGTTCCTGCAAAATTCGGAGAAAGAATTATTGTCAAATTCTCCCCCGTGATCAATGCGGATTGAGCAGATTTTATGGACATTCCCATGCTCATTTTGTTGAAGAAATCTTCAAAAACATTTACTGCTTCATTCTTGTGAGCCAGGAATTTTACCCATGTGAACCTAGAGAAATCATCCACAATGACAAAGCCATAACGCTTGCCATTGAGACTGAGTGTTCTTGTAGGTCCAAATAAGTCCATGTGCAAGAGTTCATAGGCTTTGGAAGTACTTACCGGTGCCTTTGATTTGAAGGATTTTCGGGTTTGTTTTCCCTGTGCACACGCATCACAGAAATTTTCATTTTTTGTTAAAGGATATTTCAGGAAGGCCACTTACAACTTAAACCTCATTATCTTGTGCAAAACATTGTAACTGGCATGACCGAGCCTACGATGCCACAAGGTAAGCTCGTCCTGTTTTTTGCTACAAGACACAAATCGTTATTTTCTGGATCATCTAAGTCTACCAAATAGATTTATTCATCCTTTTTCCAAAAATTTTAGGCTCCCTGTTTCTTTATCCAGAATGTGGCAAGAATTGGATTCAAAAACAACTTTATGACCTTTATCACACAATTGACTTATGCTGAGCAAATTGTGATGAAGGCCATCACTAGTAGCACATTATCTATTGAATTAGAGGCAAACTTACCGACTTTACCTGAGCCGATGATCTGGCCTTTGTTGTTACCTCCGAATATCACCTGACCTCCGTCTTTTTCCACGAGCAAACTGAATTTAGCTTTGTCGCCCGTCATATGCCTCGAGCAGCCACTGTCCAGGTACCATTTGTTTTGATTGTGGGCTGCTAGGCATTCCTGCACATGTGGATCAGACAAGAGATTTTGGTACCCAATTACTTTGGGTCCCATTGTATCATTCTGCAAAATAAGAGATGCTTAGGAATCCAAACTTGTTTGATTTTCTTATGATTTGGGTTATTCCAGCACTGCTTTTCATTATGTCCAAGTTTTTTACAGATATTGCATGATGATGATTTAGGAACAACATTGGATTTGACATTTTTGGAGGCATCCATAGGCATCTTACCTTTTTGTTCCCTTGTAAGTCTAGTTTTAGGGACTTGCTGTTTTTCTTGTGGACGGCTCTGTTTAGAGCTTTTAGCAAGTTTCTCATGTTGACTAGGAACAAAATTGGTGACTTTAGGTTCCTGTTTTTTACCCTTGTTTTGATTTTTCCTTTTCTTTGAAGGGTTTGGTTTGCTAGAACATGGGGTTAGATCTGTGAAATCAGTCATCAGATTTTGCCAATTACCTTTGGCTTTGGATTTTGAAATCCAATCCCATGTCTTGCAACAAATACATTTGAACCTAAGATTGCATCCATGTTCTGTTTGCTCTTTACAAAATTTGATAGATCTTTTGATTTACCTGCTAGTTCTTTTTCAGCTTTCTCAAATTTCTTTTGTTGATTAGCATGCTCACTTTTAAGAATGTCAAGACAGTTTATTAGTTCATCTCTTTCCTTTTGAACTTCTTGAAACTTGAGTTCATGCTATCCAACTCATCTATGTGGGTTTGTTCATCAATTTTCATCAATTCAATTTCCTTGTTCAGAGACTCAATTTTTTCGTTGTTGTTTGATTCATGAACAGGAAATTCATTTTCTTTTTGAGTGCCTTGTTTTCAGATTTAAATTCACAAAACTTTTCAAATAGCACAGTATAAGCCCTTTCCCATTCATCAATAGAAAAGTTCTCAAAGGAAGAGTTTACCTCGGTTGAATCGTCACTCTTTGCCATGAGACACTGAATTTCTTCATCTTCCGAGGTGCCTTGACTGTCCTCATCTTCATCACTCCATGAAGCCAACATTGCTTTGGCTTTCTTGAACGTGAATTTATCTTTCTTCAATTTCTTCTTTAGCTCGGGACATTCTCCTCTCATGTGTCCCTGCTTCTTGCACTCATAACAAACCACATCCGATTTTTTGTTAATAGAATCAGATCTGTTCGTACTCTTTTGGAACGGTTTTGAGTTTCCGGAACCTCTTTTCTTAAATTTGAGAAACTTCTTAAATTGTCTAGTGAGCATGGCCATCTCGTCATTCTCACTATCACTTGAGGGTTCAGACTCAATACCTTCCTGTTGAGTACTTCTTTTGGAATCTGAAGAGACTTTCTTGGAAGCTTTCAAGGCAATGGACTTCCTTGGGTTCTCTTCAGTTTCCTTCCTTTTCACATTCAACTCATAGGTCATAAGTGAACCAATCAACTCATCAACCTTCATGGTTGAAAGATTCTTAGAATCCTCAATGACAGTGACTTTGGTGTTCCAGGAGGATGGAAGAGACCGAAGTATCTTCCTCACCAACTCACTGTCTGAGTATTCCTTCTTGAGGACTTTTAGTCCATTTATCAGAACCATGAATCTCGCAAACATGTCAGATATTGTCTCATCATGATTCATCTTAAACATTTCATATTCTGAGACTAACATGCTTACCTTAGATTCTCTCACCTCAGACGTACCTTCATATATTAACTCGAGCTTGTCCCACATCTCCTTAGCTGAAGTGCATGTGCAGACCCTCGAGTATTCTTTTGGATGGACTGCGCACTGCATCATGTTGAGGGCGCTCCAATTGAGAGTCCCTTTGGCAATCTGGTCCTTGGTCCATGTATCTTCGTCTTGAGGCAATTCATATGGTCCAGTTCTGACTATCTTCCACAATTCATAGTTTTGTGCTCGTAGAAACACCTGCATGCGGTTTTTTCAATAGGGATAGTCAGAGCCATCAAAGAAGGGTGGCCTAGTGACTGAGTGTCCCTCGGCCATATACCCCTTACTAGAATCCATAAGATCAAGGATCTCCTGATCGTAAGATCAAGTATATGAGACAGTTAACGGAGGAAACCTCGCTCTGATACCAATTGAAGTGTAGCGGAATTCCTATATGGTAATCTAGAAGGGGGGTTGAATAGATTACTGTCTGTTAAAAACACTTGTTGCCTTTTTTTGATAGAACACAATAACTAGAAGTTATGGCAAGGACTGAACTTGGTGTGGATGTGTGTGAATCGATGATAGATATTAAACAGATGATTAGACGTGTGTAAATGCGCCGTGCCTACCAAACATCTAACGTAGAAACGTTCAAACCACGAGACACAACGACTTACGTGGTTCGGAGTACACAACTCGTGTATCCTACATCCACGGGCCACACACACACGCAGAACAATCTGCTTATGAGCTGGTTCAGAAACTACAACTCACACACACGTGTTCTCTGATGTATAGCCACGATCAGAACAACCTCACCACACGTGTATCAAGCACAAGGACTGCTTGAAACACACCACACACACACACGTATGGACAATAGTGAAACAGAGAAGAGTTTAAGAGTTGAGAATCAAATCCAATTGAAAACTCTTTCTCAAGAACGTCTGAGTAGACTTCAAGCTTCGTCTTGATGATTAGAAGTTGATGGAGAGGCTTGAATCCACGACGTCCAGACTTCACCGCTGCGAAGGACTTCTCTTGTTGAATCTGGGCAGCAGGTAGAAGCAGAGCAGCAGGGCAAGACTCTTCTTGAAAGACTTTTAGGGTTCTTGCTTGGAGGCTGCTTGTGTTCGTGATTGTCCTCAAAAGGATGCTTAAATAGAGGTGTTTACTTATGGAGAGTCGTGGTTTGTGGAAACACCATCTATGGCAACTTGAAGACTTCCCGTATTTGAGGACTCTGTCCGTCTGTCGACAGCACTGGGTGCTCCTGTCGACAGGCGCAAGCTAGCAGGACATACAAGACTTCTGGAAGGCAGTTGCTGTCGACAGGCGACTGGGTGCTGTCGACAGGCACAGGCAGACAGAAGAATTCACAGTTCTGGAAACCTCTTCCTGTCGACAGGCAGCGGGTTGCTGTCGACAGGCTCATCTGTTCTGCAGATTTGCCTTCTGGCTTGGGTTTGCTTGTCGACAGGGACACTGCCTGCTGTCGACAGATGCTTGCTTTATGTATAGATCTTCATCATTTTGGCTTTGTGCTTCGTACAACTCTTGTTCAACATCTCACCTAAGATTATGAACATAGTGAGTGAGACATTTTTGTCATTTAAAACTTATATCATATCAACACATTATGACAAGTTATTGCATTGCAATTCTAAACTTAACTCACATTGTTCACTTGTTTACTTTGTTCATCATTGATCATCAGCAAAAACATGTTGCATTTGGGACTTATATGTTATAGAATGTGAACCCAACAACAACTTGAAGATTTCGGATTAAACATCAAATCTATCCCACTGTTGTGTGCCAACACCAGTGTCATTAATCTCACCAAGAATCCAGTTCAACATTCAAGGACCAAGCATATTGAGGTTAGATATCATTTTATTCGTGATCATGTAGCAAATGGCAATATTGAAATATCTTTTATGATACAAATGGCAGTTAGCAGACATTTTCACAAAAGTCTTACCCGAGGAGAGATTCACATCTCTTAGAAGGGAATTATGCATGTGCAATTTGTGAAAAAGTTTTGTTTAAAACTAGTACATTAAATTTCAGAATAAGAACTTTTCCCTCCATGGCTTTAAGCAAAAAGAAATTCAAATTATCCTTTGTAACCGCTCTCTCATTGAAGTCGGTTTGAATAGTCAAACTCTTTTGTCTTCTTCTGCCGCCTTTTGGCGCCTCACTTTCTTCAGTGCATTTATTTATTCATAAAATCAATGACAGAACGATTCGTATCTCATCGTCTACTTTTCCCCTTTTTATCATGTCGCATGAGCCGATGCCCTAACAACTCATACCTCAACCCTCTGCAAATTTGAACCTTCCTCCTCCTTCCCGCAAAATTTCTTGAGGATTCCTTCTCTTCTCCTTCCGTTTCAACCCTCCAGAGACTTTCCCACCTGAATCCATGGCCACACCAGTCATCGCCGGCAGTTTGGGTGGCTACAGCGCCGAGTTCTCACTCCTGAGCAGCAGAGAGGTTTACCTTTGTGAAGACGAAGCTCTGTGACAATAAAGAAGTCGATGTTGCTAATCTGAGGAAAAATGGAATGAGCAGCGTGGTAGAATTGATCAATCAGATGTAGTGGACGGAGTTACCACCTTTCCGAGGTTAGTTATCCGGACCTAGTAAAAGCATTCTTCGTTTGTTTGAGAACAGAGGAAGATGGGTCCCTAGTTTCTTCAGTAAAGAGAACCCTGATTAGAATAGACCCTGAGTTGCTGAAGATGTTGTTTGATTTGAAGACTTCCGGGTTTAGTGGGGTTCACACTGTGGACGCCCAAGTGAAAGTTTTGGGAATTGTAGGGCCGGGCTTCAAGCTAAGGGATGGCAAGCTTGATATAAATCAACTAACTGCTTTCAACCGCCTCCTTCATTTTATGTATGTCAAATCTTAGTTCCCAGAAGTGCAACATTTTCATCTTGCACAAAGGCCGACTCTGACATGATGTACTGGGCCATTCAAAATAAGGAGATAAATATGGCCGCAGTGATGATGGAAAGAATGAAATTTGCCAGAGATCAGATTTGGGACACCAAGAGCAAGTTAAATGTGTCCCTGCCCTATGCCCACCTACTTACCAAGATCTTCAAACACTTCGGTGTTGATCTTTCTGGGGCAGTTGTAGAGAAAATGGGCCAAGCAATCAGGTCCAAGAACCTGAAAAAGAGTGGCTTCTCTGTGGAAAATGGTGTCTGGTCAAGGCTTTGTTGCTGAAGGAGAAGCCATCATAGACGACGCCTCAGTTGTTCATCAGGAAATGGGATCAGGGCTATGATCCAGAATTGCCAGTGGAGTCAGTTTCAGTTCCAGCAGTTGGAGCAGCAGATCATCAGGCCCCTCTATAGCAGAAGTTCAGCCTGAAATTGCAGTAGAAGAAGAAAGAGTATCAGTAACAGCTTCAAAATTTCCAGAAGAATTAGCTCTAAATTTTGCAGAGAGGAGAATTGAGGATATTCTCCCAGAGGATATTATTCCAATTGAGGACCCACTACCCTCAACTGTCGTTGCATCTATTCTCTCAGATATATGATTCGATTCCTTCCACCACTAGTGCTCCAGAAACTAGTGGCAGAGTTGCTGAAGAGGCTGTGGCATCAGGCCACATTGATGTACCAATGGAAGATGTTCCAGTAAAGCTAGAGCACCCAGCTGCTCAGGGTGACTCTGTGATGGCGGATGCTCCCATTCAGGGGGAGCAAGTATCAAATGAAGAAGATGCTCCTATTGAGGGGGAGCTATCAAAAGAAGGTTCAGTAGAAGCAACTCCAGTTGTTGATGGTCAGGAGGAAAGACATAGATTCTCCAATTTGGATGACAGAGAAGGGGAGCTTGCAAGCTCCTCTGATTCAGATGATGATCAGCCTCCTCCAGTTTCAGAGGCTGTGCAAAAGAGAAACAGGTGGAGCCTGAAATACCTCTCTTATCAGATACTCCACATGAAAGGCTAATGAAGCAGAAAATAGTGATTAATCTGAAGCCTGTGATTGAGAGACTTGATGCTCAAGGCACAATCCTGTGCTCTCTCCAATCAGATGTTAGTTCAATCTTCATGAGCCAAGCTTCAACTTCAAAGGATATCTCCAACATAAGAAATGTCATGAAGTGGTTTAATCAGGAAATGGGCACCATGAAGAATTTGCTGAGAGACATTCTCAAGGTGGGTGGAGCTCAAATTCCTCCTCCACCTCCTGCAGCCCAGGTTCCGGAGTCAGGGCCATCAGTTCAAGAAACAGGGCCAGAAGCAGCACCAGCAGAGGTAGCAGTGAATGAGCAAGGGCCATCTGGACCAACTGATCAGGTTGAAGGGCCTCTAGGGCCACTGAGCAAGGGTCAGGGCCATCAGAGCCATTGGAGAGTGAGTCTGTGCAGAAAGAGGCAGAAGAGTCCTTGGCACCCAAGCCCCCAGCTCCCTCTTCTCCCTCTCACACACCTATTCCTCCAACTCCACCCTCAGCTCCTACAGCTCCTCCTGCTCCCCAAACATTCAAGAAGCCTCAATCCAGACCAATTTCCTCTCCCACTCCATTTCCTCCTCATTCCACTTCATCTCCTTCTCCTATCCTTGAGGCCCCTCCAGTATCCTCAGCTGGAGCCTCCTCCTCCTCCTCTTCCTCTGGTCCTTCCCTTGGACCAGTTGATGACCTCCCAACTACTTCCCACTCTTTTCTTCATCCTACTCCTCCACCCTTTTCATCACTATCATACCTGAAAGAGCCCAACTTAACTCTCCTTTATGGAAAAAATAAAGGATGAGTTTGAGGAAGGGATCCTCAGGTCTGTGTTGAAGGTTGGTGAACATGTTCATAGGGCAGACCCTTCTAGTCCTGCCCCCAAGAAGAGGAAACTTACTTCTACTTCCTCCCTTTCCTCTGAACCAAATACCCACCTTTGTGGTTTTCTCTCACAGTGGACAACAAACATAACCCACTGTATAGGAATACCTTTCCAAAGTTGTTCTTGCCACCATCATAACCTTCCTTTTCAAAATCTTTCAGATCATTTGAACACCATTCTACCCTACACTTCTCTTTCAAAATCCGAAAAGTCCAAAATCTTCTCTCTTGCCCACTCAAAAACTGAAGATCAATGGGGCAAAGGTCACAAGGATCTCCTAAAGAAATTCATTCTTGCCAAATCTGCCAGATTTCCTCCAAGGGACCACTCCCTGACCTTATCTGAGTGGTTCAAGATGTATCACCAAGAACTTTGGGCACCCTACATTCAAAGAAATCAAAATGATCAGGCATTTCTTGCTATTCAACAACTACAGATATGTTCATAGACTTCCAGAGTTCAGCTCAGCCAATTCACAAGGCCATTTCAGCTCTAACTCCGGATATCTCTCAAACTTCAGATGTTCAGGTAGATTTTGCTACCCTCCAAGTACCTGAAGAGATAGCCCTTCCTCAAATCCATTTCCTTGTCATGGAATCCTCTGTAGGATCCATCATCTTTGAGCGTTTTGCCAGAGTAATGGGCAGAATTAAAGTACAGAAAGGCTGCCTGGTTGCTTTTCCTAGATTCCTATTTAGGGAATATCACCAGGGGCATGTAAGTGCTGAAGTTCTAGCCCCCATTCTGTCTGAATGTGAAAGGCTGACATCCTCAGAATGGTCTAAGTTCTACCCCTTGTCAGCTCAGCAGTTGTTTGAAATCAATGAAGCTCAAGCCAGGGAAGGCAAACCAGCCATTCTCCAGCTACTTTCCTGGATATGAATTCTATATCTTGTTGATGACCCTTTCAAAGTCTGGGAAGAAAGATACAAAGTATATGTAGCCTGCATAAAGCTCTCAGAGATAGTCACAATCACTATCCTGTGACCATGGACCAATTCCTCACCTGTGCCAGCTTTGGGACTCGTCCATTCCTCAAGATGAACATGGACAAAAATGCATATGCTGATCTTCTCTATCAGCACCTAGATCTTCATCTCAAAAGGATGGCTTCCACCATGGGACCATCCTACTCTTTGTCTTTTGGAGTTTTTAAAACTCATTTTGAAGAGCAGGAAGCACAGGCATGGGAAACCATCTCCCATTTTGCCTCTCTTTTGTCTCCTGCCTTCTATTTACCTGTACCTCCGCAAAGTTAATGACATCTTCTTTGTGTACTCCTATTTCTTTTCTCTCTTCTTTCTTTGTCTCAGATTGTCTTTTTGCTCAATGACAAAAAGGGGGAGAAAATTAGCATGTCTGAAATACATCCCAATAATTTTAAGGAAGAAAATTAGCATGTCATATCTTCACACTGATTTCAGATATTTTTTCATCCATACTTATTGTTCAGTTTTGTCATCACCAAAAAGGGGGAGATTGATGATCAGTCTGTCCCCATGTAATTTTAATTAATTACATATATATATTTTGATGATTAACAAAACCAAACAAGAGTTTATCAATTATATCTAATGAATATTTCATAAGTCTTAAGTACAGGAAAAATACCAAGGTCAAACAAGCCAATAAAGGTATGCATTACTTCTCTGAAGCTTTAATCTTTTCAACATGATATTTCTCAAAGGTCATATCGATTTCTGTTGAACATCATAACGATTTGCTTATAAGACTGAAAAGTCATGTTGTTTCAAGCAAGTCGATGTCATAACGATTCTATAAGTCATCGCAACAATTTCTTTAGAAAGCGTAACGACTTGCCTGTCATAACGATTCTATAAGTAATCATAACGATTTCTTTAGAACTCGCAACGACTTGCTCTCCGTAACGATTCTATAAGTAATCATAACAATTTCTTTAGAACTCGCAACGACTTGCTCGCCGTAACGATTCTATAAGTAATCATAATGATTTCTTTAGAACTCGTAACAACTTGAGGTCATAACGATTTCTTTAGAACTCGCAACGAATAGCTCGCCGTAACGATTCTATAGTAATCATAACGATTTCTTCAGTAAACACAACGATTTGCTTTGTATAACGATTTGTTAAGTGTTTCACAACGATTTCTTCAGTGAACACAACAATTTGCTTTGTATAACAATTGTTAAGTGTTTCACAACGATTTCTTCAGTGAACACAACGATTTGCTTTGTATAATGATTTGTTAAGTGTTTCACAATGATTTCTTCAGTGAACACAACGATTTGCTTTCTATAACGATTTGTTAAGTGTTTCACAACGATTTCTTCAGTGAACACAACGATTTACTTTGTATAACGATTTGTTAAGTGTTTCACAACGATTTCTTCTGTCTCATAACGAATGGTCAACCTGACTTATTCATAACGATTTCATAAGTCATATAGTTATCGATTTCATATTGACTTGATATCTTATTCATATTAAAAGCGTTGACTGGTCGAAGTCCACGTAGATATCTCTCTGCTCCTGCATTTATGAGATCTGAACGCATCCCTACATGCATGCAGACGATATCATCCTTTATTATGCTTACTCTGATAACGTCTTTTAGACTTAGCTATTTGGCATTACTATTTTCATGTCTATTGCTACTAACATTGACTGACATCAGAGACAGCCTAGCTGTCTACTATTTGAGATTGACATTTGTGCAGACCTCTGATCCAGCTCCATGTACAACGTTAAACAAAATAGAAGCCAAAGGATATTTCTGAAGATCTCATCTTTTCACATGCTCAAAAGACTATGACTGGAAGCTTCCAAGACTCCAGGTGTCATTCAGTCTAACGACTACTCAAGAGAGAGACAACGGACACTTCAACGTCTAGATTTCAAATTGAAGATATAAATACAAGTCAGAAGAACAAAAGAAAATATACAACGCGTGTTCAAGCATTCAAATTCTTCTGAAGAAAGTTAAGATCCAAGAACCTTACTTTTTCTCATCACCTTCAGCTCTTCGCTCTCTGTGCTGTAATAGATTTTCTAAGAGAGCCCGTGTAGTTCTGAGAGTGCGCCTTGTTTAGATCTTTGCTCTCAGCACTAGTTGCTTCAGATCTTGGCTTGTTAAAAGCTTGATCTAGGGGCTTGAATTTCATTCAATTCTCTTTGAGTTGTTGTTCCCTTCGGGTGTGAAGGAAGACCTGGTGGTAACCAGGGTGTAGTTCCCTTCGGTTGTGAAGGAAGACCTGGTGAGGTATCCAGGGTGTTGTTGTTCCCTTCGGGTGTGAAGGAAGACCAGCCGAGCTGGGTGTTGTAGTGTCCTTAGGGGGACTGTACCCTAGTTAGTGAAATCCTGAGTTGTTCCTCGGGGACTGGACGTAGGACTCCTAAGGAAAGGAGGTCCGAACCAGGATAAATCTTGTGTTGTGTGATTGTCTTCTTTGTGTTTTTGATATTAAACTAACAGTCATTAACCTCCTTCGAAGAACTTTTGTGTGAATATTTTTTAGTTACAGGTATCTTGTAGATCATTTTAAAAAAACCCATTCACCCCCCTCTGGGCTTGTCAACTGGGCAACAGTCGAATCGTTATGAAGATGGATTGTAATAGAATAGCAATGACTTATGAAATCGTTATAGAATCAAAATCGATGTGATTGAGGAAATCCTTATGATTCAAAGGAAATCGTTATACCAACTAACGAGTCGATGTGAACTTAGAAAATTCATGCTTTGAACTTACATTGCTATAGAATAAATACTACTTACTGTTGAACCACTTTATGGTTGTCCTTATATTTTGGTGATAACAAAACTTATGATGATTTTATATATATCTTTGTTGATTAAATACTATTGAATATTTTGTTTCATCTGAGTCGCATCAATCTCATAGCAAAATGCTAAGTCTTTCATTGATGCAATATTTGGCACACTAAAATGATAAAGTTGATGTCTAACTCATATACATCGATTTCTGTTTAAGTGCCAAAGCAACAAGCGCAACGATTTGCTAAGAAGTCGATGCCATAACGATTTCATAAGTGTTCGCAACGATTTCTTCTGTAAGCGCAACGATTTGTTAAGAAGTCGATGCCATAACGATTTGATAAGTGGCCATAACGATTTCTTCTTTGAGCGCATTGATTTGATAAGAAATCGTTCCCATAACGATTCCTTAAGTGACCGAAAAGATTTGATAAGAAGTCGATGCCATAACGATTTCATAAGTGATCACATCGACTTCTTCAGGTGATCAGAACGATTTGCTTTCACAACGATTTCATAAGTTACACAACGATTTGATCGTGTAACGATTCGTTAAGTGAAACATCGATTTTATCGTATAACGATTTGATAAGTAAGCACAACGATTTGTTCTCACAACGATTTCTTTAGACCGTAACGATTTCTTAAGTGAACGCATCGACTTGTCTTTCACATCGATTTGTTCATAAACTTGCAACGATTTACTTGTAAATGAACAACGATTGTATAAGTCATATTCACATAGATTTCTCTTGAATATTTTGAAAGTATTTTTGGCGCTCATTGAAAAGTCAAATATTGTCTGACAGAAAAAAGCTGCATGCATAATCTTGTCAGAAAAAAAAAAAGATATGACCTACTATTTTAAGTGTGTTAGCAGAAGCACAGTACTATGCATCGTTTATCATAAACACTCTTTTATGCTAACACTTTCTTCTATGTGTACAGACCTCGAAGACCATCAGAGTCTGATGAAGACAAATGAAGAGGAGACGAGCAACGGCTAGAACTCCAACGGATCTCTTCAACGGATCCTTTTTCAAAAGCCTCTCATTAAAAGATGAAGCATGGCTAAAGAAAGAAAAAAGAGCCTTCCTGAAAATCCTTCAAGGAGTGTACAACTGTGAGAAGAACCTTCACGCCACAAACACTCAGAGAAAGAGAGAAGAGCTCGAGCCAAAAATCTACAGAAGCTTTCAAAGCAGAAGTCTTCATTGCCTCCAAGCCTTCTTCTCTTCCATTCTCCCTGTGCTCATTGTAATCTTGGGGGAGAGTCTGTGACTGTGAGCTAAGTCCTGAGTGTTCATCTTGTAATAGCTCTCAGTCTGATCTTTCTTTTCTAATAAAGATTTCTGTCCAGCTGTAGGACTGTATACAGTGTAACCTAGCTAGAGGTTAGTGTCTAGCAGAACCTTGTTGGGGTTTGTACCAACAGGACCTACCTGGGGGTTTAAGTCTAGCAGAACCGCACTGGGGTTTGTTCCAGGAGGTTTACTTCTGAACCTGTAAAAGAAGTAGGTTTGCTTCTGAGCCTAGAAAAGAAGTGGGCTGCCTTCTTGCCCGGGAAAGAGAGAAGACCTGGTGGGGTATCCAGGGTGTTGTAGTGTCCTTGAAGGGGACTGTACCTTCGGTTAGTGAAATCCCAAGACTTTGCTTGGGGACTGGACGTAGGACTTCCATGTGGGAAGGGCCGAACCAGGATAAATCTCCTGTGTCCTTTTGTGTGATTGTTCTTTTGCTTCCGCACTGCCACTCTTCATCACACTAACACTAACCAAACTTTTAAGTGTTCACATTTTGATTTCAGATTTCAGAAAAACCTATCATCCCCCCCCCCCCTTCTAGGTTACCTT
Source organism: Colocasia esculenta (assembly GCA_014218235.1). Classification (NCBI taxonomy): domain Eukaryota; kingdom Viridiplantae; phylum Streptophyta; class Magnoliopsida; order Alismatales; family Araceae; genus Colocasia; species Colocasia esculenta. Next base: position 8,996 of record JACBKR010000129.1, on the reverse strand, counting down.
GTTGCCGTACATAAAGGGCCAACACTTACCCATTTAGCTTGATATTCCTTGTTTCATTCCTGTACTCAAATCTCATGGAAAATATGTTAGATTAAACTTTATATAGTTTTTTTAAACATCAAAATAGATATGTAATTAATTTAAATTACATGGGGATAAACTGATTATCAATCTCCCTCTTTGGTGATGACAAAACTTAACAATGAGCATAGATGATTTGAAATGAATTTAAACAAAATTGCGGAAATATAAGAAATATATTTAGAAGTACTATATTTCTCCCCCTTTTTGTCATTAAGCAAAAAGATACCCCAAGGTGCGAAAGACAGAGAGAAAAGATAGTGAGAAAACAAGAGAGATATATTTAATTGTCCTGAGGAGTTACAGGGATGTAGAAAGCAAGAGACAAAAGAGAGGCATGCCGACGAATAATGGGCAAGGCCTGTCGTTCTTGCTCCTCAAAATAAGCATGAAAAGCCCCAGAAGAAATGGCATAAGATGGTCCCATGTCAGGCAACATCCTTGAATATGAAGCTGCCGCTGAGTACTCAGAAAATTGCCATATTCATCGGTGCCAAGGGAAAGTTTGTAGGTACTGAATGAACCAAAACTGGCGAACCGAAGAAATTGGTTGATCTTGATAGGATAGAATAAACTTATGCTACAGACGATCTTGCTTCAATGCCAAAACAGCTTGTACCGCTCGACCCACTGAAGATAAGAGTCCTGAACTAAATTGATAGAATTCAGGTCCAAGATGCTTCAGCTGTGAGAGGGCTTGCCAGCCTAAACAAGGAGCTGTTCAAGGCTTCCAATTGAAGAGCTGACTGATTATAGTGCTTTTCCCAGTTAGTGGGAGAAAGCCTTTCACATTCTGACAGCAGAGGGGCAAGGACTTCAGAGGAAATATGGCTTAGGTGAAATTCTCTGAAGATGAACCTTTGGAAGGATGGAAGTCGACCCTGTTGAGCTGATATCCTTCCCATGATGCGAGCGAATCTCTTAAAGATAACAGGACCTACTGGAGTCCATGACCAAGGAATGCAGCTTAGGAAGGAATACAGAGTCTGGAATTTGTAAGGTGGTGAAATCCACTTTGAAAGAGCAGTTGACTGGATTTGCAATTTTAATGAAGCAACTGCTCCCTGGAACTGTCCCAACTGGACTTCAGGTAACTTGTGAAGATACCAGTAATCATTGAATAACTGAAAATACCTGATGAGCTTCACTTCCTTTTGAATAAAAGGGCCCAGAGGGATTTATGATGAATGACAAACCACTCAGAGAGAGTGAGTGGAGAGTCCCTGGGTGGAAATCTATCTGACTTCGCAAGAAGATTTTCCTATAGAGAGCAGAGTGCCTTTGGCCCATGATCTTCAGATTTGCATTCAGCCATTTTGAAGATTTTGGATTGATCAGCTTTTGAGAAGTGGTTGTAGGGAAGGACAACATTTAGGTGATTGGTCAGATTTAGAAAAGGAACACAAAAATGGTGGCAAGAATACATTTTTGAAGATATTCTTGAGAGAGTGGTTTCCTCTAATTTTCAATAGTGAGGGAAAACTAAAGAGGAGGAAATTTAGGTTCGGTGGGAAGAGCAAGAGTAGTGGAGAGTTTCCTCTTCTTAGAGACAGGACTAGAGGAGTCAGTCTTGTGGACATGAGAGGCAACTGACAGAACTGAATGGATGGTGGAGATTTCCAACTCATCCTCGATTTTTCTAGAAATGGACCTTCGAGTTGAGCACCTTCAGGATGAAGGTGACAAAGGAAGGAGGAGTAGGTGGATGGAGAAATGTTTGATGAGTAGAAAAAGGTGAGATGGATGGTCCATCTAAAGAAGGAACAGAGGAAGAGGAGGCTCCAAAAGATGATGAGGCTGGAGGGTCTTCGGAAATGAGAGGAGGTGGAATAGATGTAGAGGAGGCAGGAGGAGAGGTGGATTGAGATGGAAAAGGAGTTGGGGAAGAGATGGTGCAGGCATGGGTTATTGAAGGTGATGGGAGCTGGAGGTGTGTGGATGAAGAGGGTGGTGAAGGAGAGGCTGGTGTTGCAAGAGATGAAGTCTCATGGGCTTTGGGAGCAGCTACAGGCTCTTCTACTCTAGAGATACATCCTCGGAGATCATTGGCCCTGGTGGCCCTACCACAACCTCAGGTGGCCGGATGACCCTGCTGGTTCTACTACAATTGGCCCTGATGGCCTTGCACTTTCTTCTGCTGGCGTTGGCCCTGATGGCCTGCATTTTCTTCTGCTGGCCTTGGCCCTGATGGCCTGCTCATCTATACTATATATATATAATACAGTCTGAAATAGCTGATGTGGCAACACCAGAACAAAAGTACCCCAAACAGTTTCCATAAAAACTGCTCTATTCTCCACCTTCCTCTGCACCCGATTCATCGGTTTTAAAAAGTCTCCTAAAGCGGTTTCACAAAAATCGCACAACACGTTTCTATTCGGTTTCAGAAGAACAAAGTTCTTAGCAACTGTCTCTCTCTCTCCTTTGCAGTGCTCTGTCTTTTTTTTTTCTGCCTTCGCCTGTCGCTACTGCTCGCTCCAAGTGTCGCCGTCGCTCGCCCATGTGTTGCCCCTCCGTTCACCTGTGCACCACCCCGCCGTGCTGCTCGCCCATGCGCTGCCCCCCCCCATTCACCTGCGCACCGCCTCGCCGTGCTGCTCGCCTACGAGCTACTCCCCGCTCCCCTTCATCGTGCCTGCGCCGCCCCACTTGCCCACCCGCCCTGTCCCCGACGTCGCTCGCCCACGTCCACTGCCCCGTCGTCGCTCAGCGATTGCCCTGCGTCGTCTCTCCTCACCGGCACGCCGTCCAATACTTCTTCTACCTCTTCACAAATCCCGACTGCTCCTTCTGCAACCGCCTACAGCCTCCACCGCTTCTCAAGTAGGTACCCTCTCTCTATATATAATAATCTGGAGCAATGGCTGTGGGGGAGACTTCTTGATGGTGTAGGAGGCCTTCTGGAGCAGCAGCGTCGCTGGACGGGGGCCTTGCAGCTCTACGCTCCTGCAGGAGCTGCCGGACGTGGACATGGAGAAAGTAGTCATGGTTGAGCATGTACAGACTCGGAGGCTACGGAGTCGCAGGGTAATAATGCACGCAACAAGACGCAACAAGCATATGGAACACCTCCAACTTTTGGAGAACATGAACTATATCACAGATGAGGGGCGCTGGACGGGGGCCTTGTAGCTCCACGCTCCTGCAGGAGCTGCCGGACGTGGACATGGAGAAACCAGTCATGGTTGAGCACGTACAGACTCGGAGGCTACGGAGTCGCAGGGCTTATAATGCACGCAACAAGACGCAACAAGCATATGGAACACCTCCAACTTTTGGAGAACAGGAACTATATACACAGATGAGGTACGTAAGCGTGCAAAGAAGAAGTAGCGGGTTGAACAAGAAGAAAACGAGATGATGGTGATGGTCTGACCAAGGCCGTCTGAAATCTTCCAGAGTCAAATCCCATGAATTCAACCATCCAAGCCTTAAATGTAGAACTCAAGTCTTTGAGGGTTGCAGGTTTAAAAAGAAAGAGAAGAAGAGAAGAAGGGAGGGGAGGGGAAAAAGAAAAGAAGGAAACAATGGTGGATCGCATCATCCCCGCCCTTTCTGCAGTTTTTTTTCATTTTTTTTTTAGTATGAGATTGCTTTCCAAATAATTTTATTAGTTAAACTTTTGATTTTTTCCTCTCTCTCTTTTTTAATTAATAAATTATTTGGAGTACAATTTACATCATTTTTATTAATTACCCTCTTTAAAGGCACTAAACATTTTTTTTGTCAACCTCATCATAGTTTGTAGAACCACACCGTATATACCTTAGATGGAGAATTTCAGTAATGAAATATGGTCGATATAGTAGCTGTCGCGTGCCCACTTGGATCGATGTCCAAGCCAGGGAGCCGTCTCCCATCTCCTGCGGCAATGGCTGCATCGTCGTCCACCTGGATCGTGTTCAAGCGAAAGCGCCATGGCTTCAGGTGACGACGTTGCATGGATCTGCTTTCCTTGCTTCACATATGTAATGTTAGCAACATCAATTCCTACAGAGTCAAATTAAATGTGAATAAGTTAGCTTTCAGACATTATTAATTTGTTCATGTGTGCAAATACCTTCAAAGCTTTCTTGATGAATCCACTTTGCGAAAATCCAGATATCAATCCATTGCACTGTATTTCATGAAAAAATGGTATTCCCATACATGTCGGCCATGTGCTGAGATCAATGAGTTGTATGTTACTCCATCATCGACGGAGTATTCCACTGAAAAATAAAATTAAATTGAATAGTAAGAAGTAAGATGTTGGCTTTTGCATTTTCAGTTATTTGATTCCCCATATAATAATCTGACTGTCCAAGTAGAACCTATGTTCGTTTAAAATATATACATAAATCCAAGTCTGACACCATAACCACTTACATCTGACATTGTATGCTCTATTAATACATATTTATGAGAGCAATGATCTCCACTTAACTACAAAAGAAGTAATTTATAAGATGTGATTTTCGCATTTTCAGTTATTTGATTCCCCACTTACTGATGCTTGCGTGCTTTAAAACATTAAAATAAGGGCTCATTTTGTAGAATTCTGGTGCCCTTTGTCCCATCTCCATGCTCCCTCCATCCTCCTCACCGTTATCACATTGATTTTGGTGCAAGAGTTGTACGTAGCATGTAGGAGTGTTCACCTCCTCTAAACAATAATCATTAATATTACGTATATTAACTATAACATAAATGTATATAAATCTAAAATTTTTTGAGCATTGTGAGGGTATAGAACTAACATTTTTGATAATACTCAAAATACATTGTGATGTGATTTTTTTTGAAAAAAGTGTTATCTTTAACTCTTCATGTGAATTAAATTATTCTAATTTTATTTTATACTTAATAAAAATAATTTATTTATATTAATTATAAATTTATTTTTTTAAATTTCCCGTGCATCGCACGGGTGCAACTAGTTGCTAACCGGTTCAGCAGGTGAGTGAGCTGGAGGGGCAGGGTGAATTGCTCCCTCGAAGAGATAAGCTTCTTGACAGTGTCGAACTCACCTTTCATCCATCTGCATAATTGCTTGAACATTTTAAATCATCTCTCAAGCTGTGTACCTCAGTGGACAAGGCTCCAATCTCGCTTGCTGCTGAGGTTTGGCTAATAAGGATAGACTGAATATCAGACTGCAGAGATGTGAGAGTCTTTCCTTGCTCATTCAGATTTGAAATAACTGGCTTCAACTGAATCTTCAGCTGCTTCTCCTTGGGCTTCCTATGAGCTACTCTTTTCCTTTTGCTATGTGCCCTTGCAATGGGCTCTTCAAATTCAACATGCTCTTCATTATCCATGGGGACACTTTCAGTGTGCTCCCCTTGAGGAGCTGCCTCCTCGTCAATAGATTGCTCCCCCTCAATAGGAGCATCTTCCACTGATATTTTTTCATGAGCAACTGCTTGCTCCCCCTGACTGGGAGCTTCCTCCATGATGATCTCATCAGTGTGGCCTGATGCCACAGCTTCTGGAGCTACTGATTCACTGAACCTCTCAGGCTCCCCTTGAGTGCTAGAGATGGATTCCAGCACATCTCTAAGAATGGATGCCACAATAGTGGTGGGGTTTAGATCTTCAAAGGTTCCCACAACTGGAAAAATATTCTCTAGAGGAATTTCTTCAATTACGCTGCCAATGGCCACGGATTCTTCTACTCTGGCCTTTGCTACTGCTGGTTGATCTGCTGCTGCTTGAGTCACTGCTTCTTCTGCTAGTGCTGCTGCTGGTGATGCTGCTGCTGATTCCTCTTGAACCATTGGGACTGATGCTGCTACAGCTGCTTCTCCTACCTCTTCCTGGACTTCTTGGGCTTCGCCAATGATGGCCTCCCTCATCCACTGAGGTCTTAGTCCATAGGCCGTTTACAAGTGAAAATACTCTTCCTTAAGTTCCTGCTGCGGATTGCCTGTCCCATCTTCTCAGAAACATCTCTACCACACTAATGCCATAATGCTGAAATACTTTGGTCAGGAGATGGGCATAGGGTAGAGAGACGTTCAACTTGCTCTTCTTATCCCATACCTGCGAGCTTGCAAACTTATCCTTTCAATCATAATCTCTGTTGTGTTGATTTCCTGGTTCTGGATGGCCCAGAACATCAAGTCTGAGTCCACCTTGGTACAAGTTGAAAAGGTAGCACTTCGAGGGATCAAAATTTGACAGACAATGAAGTGCAGAAGGTGATTAAATGTATTTAACTGGTTGATATCTAACTTGCCATCCTTCAATCTGTATTCGGGACCAACAATCCCTAATCCTTTCGCCTGGATATCCACAGTATGAACTCCACTGTGACCGGAAGTAGTCACACCAAAGAGTGATGCTAATAAATCTCGTGTGACCCTAATCTGGGTACCCTTGACCATGGAAGTCAAGGTCCCATCTTCCTCTGTCTTCAGACATACATAGAATGCCTTTACTAGGTCAGGGTAACTTACTTCTGAGAAGGTGGCCATCTTCGTCCACTTCAATCTGTCCAAAGCTGCAGTCACGCTGCCCATGCCATTCTTCTGCAAATCTGCCACATCTACAATCTTATGTTCGCACAGCTTGGTCTTTACGGACGCAAACCTTTCCTGCTGCTCGGCAGTGAGAACTACAACTCCATAGCCCCCTACGCTACCGGATACACCAGAAGAGGCCATGGTTTTGAATGGGAGAGTTTCTAGAGGATTGGAACATGAACCCTCAAGAAATTTTCGGCGGGAAGGAGTTGGAAGCTTTGAAATCTCAGAGAGTCGATGCCGGAGTCAATGGGGTATCGCCTCAGGTGGTGGACGAGAAAGGTAAAGGTAGGAGGTGAATTGTTCCCGCACAGATTTCGGGATAAATCAGAGGAATAATGATTTTTCAAAATTGGAGGCGCCAAAACAGCAGAGAAAACGACAAAAAAACGAGTTCAATAGGAATAACTCTTATAAAATATGAATCGTCAAGACAAACTTAAAAGGATAGTCAATAATTGGAATTTTGCTCAAGTTTTTGAGAGGAAAAATAATTTAAATTCTGAAAAATAATATTTCAGTTTTATACAGATGATTCTTTCACAATTTACACATGCCTAATTCCCTTCTAAGAGAAGTAAATCTCTCTTAGGTAAGGCCTTTGTGAAGATATTTGCTAACTGATTATTAGTATCAATAAATGAAATATCAATGTTGTCATTTACTACAAATCATGAATGAAATGATATCTAACCTCAATGTGATTAGTCCTTGAGTGTTGTACTGGATTCTTGGTTAGATTTATAGCACTGGTGTTGTCGCATAACAATGGAATTGTCTTGATATGTAACCCATAATCCTCAAGTTGTTGCTTGATCCATAGGAGTTGTGTATAGCAACTTCCAACAGCTACGTACTCAGCTTCAGCTGTTGACAGAGCTACTGAATTTTATTTCTTTGAGGACCATGATATCAAGCAACCTGCAAAGAATTGACAACAACCACTGGTGCTTTTTCTATCTTTTGCATCCAACATAGTCAGATTAGAGTATCCTACTAAATTAATTCACATGATTTGGATACCATAAACCTAAGTCATGAGTCTTAGCTAAATATCTAAAGATCCTTTTGACACTAATTAAATGAGATTCTTTAGGATCTGCCTGATACCTAGCACACATGCATACACTAAAAATATCAGGTCTGCTTGCCGTCAAATAGAGTAGAGAACCTATCATACCTCTGTAGATCTTTTGATTTACTTCTTACCATCTTTGTCACTGTCCATCCTTGTTGATGTGCTCATAGGTGTTGATAATGGCTTGGCATTTTCGAATCCAAACTTCTTTAAGAGTTCCTTGGTATATTTGGCTTGACATATGTGTGTGCCTTCTTTCCTTGCTTGATTTGCAATCCAATGAAGTAGTTGAGCTCCCCATCATGCTCATCTCGAATTCTCCCATAATCTTCTCAAAATACTTGCAAAGAGATTCATTAGTAACCAAATATATATCATCACATATATTTGAACTATCAAATATGTTTGACTTTAGATTTAACAAATAATGTACTGTCTACTTGACCTCTAGTGAAACCATGATCTAATAGAAATGCACTTAGCCGATCATACCATGCTCTTGGTGCTTGCTTTAATCCATATAGTGCTTTGTGCAATTTAAATACATGATTTGGAAAATCAATGTCATCAAAACCTGAGGTTGTTCTACATAAACTTCCTCTTAATGAACCATTTAGGAATGTAGATTTTACATCTATTTGAAATAATTTCAAATCTAATGTAGATGCATATGCAAGTAATATTCTAATAGCCTCAAGTCTAGCTACTGGTGCATAGGTTTCATCGAAATCTATGCCTTCCTCTTGGGAATAGCCTTGAGCTACAATCTGGCTTGTTCTTATGATCACACCAGCTTCATCCAATATTTCTGAACACCATTTGGTGCCAATCACTGGATGATCTGATGGTCTAGGAATAAGTGACCCTACCTGGTTTCTCTTGAACTGATTCAGTTCATCTTGCATGGCTAAAATCCAAGATTCATCAGTGATAGCTTCATTAAATGTCCTAGGCTCTATTTGAGAAACAAAAGCTAAATAATCACATGGAATTATGTTACCTCTTGTTCTTACCCCTACAGATGGATCACCAATAATGTTTTCAGGAGGGTGATCTCTCTTTTATCTCCATTCCTTTGGAAGATTCTCATGTACTATGTCCTTTGTTGCAGGTCTTCCAGAGGTGGATCTTCCTTGCCCTCAATTGATGAGTTCTTTAGCTTTTTGGACAATTCATCTGCATCATCATTATCACTATCTTCTTCCTTTCTCAAGGAGGGGTTAGTTTCATCAAAGATAATGTGTACTGTTTGCTCAATTAATAAAGTACGCTTATTAAATACCCTATAGCCTTTAGGTTTAGATGCATACCCATGAAGATGCCTTCATCTG